>VZTN01015447.1:1504-35352 GCA_013400515.1 Erpornis zantholeuca | reverse complement strand
GGAGCTGTGCCCGTGGAGCAGTGCCTCTCCGGGAGCTGTGCCCGTGGAGCTGTGCCTCTCCAGCAGCTGTACCCATGGAGCTGTGCCTCTCCGGGAGCTGTGCCCATGGAGCTGTGCCCGTGGAGCTGTGCCTGTCTGGGAGCTGTGCCCGTGGAGCTGTGCCTCTCCGGGAGCTGCGCAGGCTCCCCAGCAGGCAGTGTGCACACACCCTGGCCACTTGGACATCATTGGCACTCCCCAACCTTCGGGTGATAATGCCCACTTTTCTCCTCTCTTCCCCCACTCTTTTTCCTTCTCCTTCCTCCTTTTCTGTTGTTTCTGTTCTTCTTTAGTAGTGCAACACACTTCTGGTTACCAATAAATGGTTCTCAGACATGGTTCTCAGCCTTGTGTTCCTTCATTTCTTCCTAGAACATCCACTTTAAAAGAACTCCCTGCAGTGGAATGCAACAACTTAAGTGCTGGTTTTGTCTGGGGTAGAGTTAATTTTCTTCACAGTGGCTGTTATGAGGCTGTGTTTTGGATTTGTGCTGAACATAGAGTTGGTAATATAAAGATATTTTTGTTATTGCTGAGCAGCGCTTGCACAGAGCCAAGGCCTTTTCTGCTTTTTGTGTTATCATGCTGGTGAGAAAGCTGGGGGTGCATGGGAGGCTGGGAGGAGACACAGCCAGGACAGGTGACCTAAACTCACCAAAGGGATATTCCAGGCCATGTGACATCATGCTCTGATATTCTTCCCCCACATAAAGTGGGGAGAAGAAGAAGGAAAGGGGGATATCTTAGATGAAGGTGTTTGTCTTCCCAAGTCACCATTACATGGGATGGGGATCTGCTGTCCTGGAGATGGCTGAACACCTGCCTGCCCATGGGAAACTCTGAATGAATTCCTTGTTTTGCTCTGCTTGTGTGACTTTTACTTTCATTATTAAAATCTCTTTATTTCAACCCGGGAGTTTTCTTGCTTTTACCCTTTTGATTCTCTTGCTGATTCTGCTGGTGGAGGAGTGAGCGAGCAGCTGTGTGGGGCTTGGCAGCTGGCTGGGGTTAAACCACAACAGCAATCCTACTTAGGATCTAGAACTCTGTTAGCTGTGAGAAAAATCAAAACAACAGGATCCATGTAATTAAAGATTCATCTCCTGGGCTCACTCCTACTGTAATAACAACCTAAAAGTAGTTATGCACTACCCCTCAGAACAAATCCATTTTATTTTGTGCCTTTTCCCTCAATGTTGAACAAAATATTCATTATTCATCAGACTGGAAAACAAACTTCATGAAGGAATGAAAAAAAAAGTAAGAAAACTTTTTAGGATTTTCTGGAACAGTTTCAAATCCTCTGAGCTTAATGAGAGCTTTTTACACTGACTTTAAGTCTTTTCATTCAGTATATTCATAATAGACTATAAAAGGCCCTCTTATTTGAATAGTTAAACAGAAGAGAAAAAAGAGCTAAGGATTGAAAGCCAGGTTGTATAAATTCTAAGTGTGAAAAGAAACATCCTTATTAAAAGGATGATTAACCTTTGGTGTAAATAATCAAAGTGGATTCTCTCTACCAGCATAACCTCTGTGACAAATTTTAACTAGATGTTATTTTGAAACCATCTACATGTGAAAATTAATGAGAAGAAGGAATTTATTTACTTCACTGTTGCCATTCTTACAGTGCCTGTTTGGCAAAGAAAATGTTGTACTAAAGAAAACTTCAGTGCATTGTATCTTAATATATTTTCAAAGCATGATAAAATCCGTTTGACAGTAGCACTCTTAGAGCAAAGGAGTGCTCTTCTGGAGAGTTACTGAGACAAGTTAGTGGCCTCTCATTTTATGTTTTAGTTCATTTCCCATTTATTTCCCCACGTAGATGAGTCCCTAGCCAGATTCAGCCTTCTTCTTTTTCTTTTTTTTTTTTCCTTTAGTTGGATGGTTGGTTGGGTTTTGTTGGGGGGATTTTTGTTGTTGTTGTTGTTGTTGTTTGGGGTTTTTTCTGGTTGCTTTTTTTTCTGGTTGGTTGGTTGGTTGTTTTTTAATTGACAACTGTTCTATTATTGCAGCCTGTGATAAACTGACTAGGAGACAAATTGTAGCTTCTCACCTTGAGCTCTCTGAGTATATGCAATTCTTGGCAAAGAAACTGCATCAGTACTTTTCATTACCACTGGTATTTTCCTGTGTTTTGCTGAATTCCAACAGTATGCCTCGTTAATGGTGTTCCTGGAAATACAGATAAAGTAGTGCACTTTGCAAGACATTGTAAGGAAAATGTTGCTTTCTCAACATTGGTTACACTTTCATTATCAAGTAATTTCTTCACTATTGACAACATTTTATAGCCACTCTCTTCATTACAGTACTGGTGTGAGCTGTGCTGTCTGCTGATACTGGGGAGGTGATTTTTTGGAGGGGAGATGTGAGAGGTTTTTTTGTTTTGTTTTGCTTTGTTTTCATTGTAGCCCCTCTGATACAGATAATTTTGCTACTCTGACACCTCTAGTCTGTGTTTTAGCATGTCATAACTCAATTTACTTTTATCTGATATAGCCAGGGATTCTGTAGCTTTTGAACCAACACTCAGGAACCTCTGACTGGTTGAGTAAATTCATTTGCAATGAATACTTTAAAAAAATATTGATACTATCTTGTAACTGGAAAATATCTTCATACCAAACTAGTAACTAATTTTACCCTCATAACAGGTCTGATCACTTATGTGTTTCATAAATCTCAGCAGCCTGAAGCCCTCTTTTTGTACAAAATTTTTGGGTTCCCAGTCTTTTTTCCTTGAAAATCTAATTAACAGTATTCTTTTAAATAAGAAGATTGCTTTCTGTGAGCAATTAACTGAAATTCAGTCTGCTTTAAACTTTTCAACATAGCAATGAATATTTATAAACTTAATAGAACTTCACCCTGGTAGGCAATCCCTTTAATCTTATTTGAAGCAGCATGGGGCCCAAGTCTCACTGGATTAACATCACATTTTCTTTTGGCACACACACACAAAAAATAATTTCCTTGAAATGAAATATTTGACCAGCTGTTACCCAAATCTATGACAGTTCAAAGTCTGTGTCATTAAAACCAGAGTGTATATATCCATATTATCTGTGTCTTCATGCTGTGATTCAACAATGTTCTCTCAAGCTCCTATGCAGTTTTCTGCACCATTAGCACCTGCTGGCTTGCACATATCAATCAGGGACTGAAAGGTACAGTAACTTTGGTCTTAAAAGGTAAGCCAAATAGGGTAAATGTCTGCTACAGTGGGGGAAAAAAAAAAAAAAGTAAAGCAGACATCCAGGAAGCAAAGATGTCAGCTGGAATAAAACCAAAGAAATGGTTTCAGTACTAAATTTCCTCTCTTATTTTGCTTTATCTCTTCCATGTGAAACATTATTTTGAAATTGCTTTTGAAGTAAAATCTGATTTACATTCTCAAAACAAATGGATACTGCAAACAATTTTCTAGTAATTTCTATATTATTGCCACATATGCAAAATACCTGAGAGCTGGTTTTAGAGCTGGGGTTTTTTAGCTTTTCCTCTCACTAACTCTGCCATATGATTTGTGCTTGAAGAACTGTCTTGACTAATTTCACTGGTTTAGAATGTTTACTCAATGAACTCCTTTTGTTATCCTCCAACTCCGTGTTTTTCACTTGTCTGAGCCTATTCCTCAAGACTTTATTTTCCTATGTCCTTTTATTCTGCAGTCTTTGTTTTGTGTTTTCATTGGGGCCAAAGACATCTTTGTGAAAAATGTGTTCTCTTTAATGAACTCTCTTGGTTTTGCAGGTGATTTGACAGTAGCTGTCTGTCAAGAATATAGATGAGCTGCAGCTTCATTGTTCTAGTATAAAAATGAAAAAAAGTAGAATCCATATCTTTAGGATTATATCATAGTTATATTTGTGTAAAAGGGGATTTCAATGCTAAGGACTTTTCAAGAGTAACACAGAGCAAACATAAGGTACTCATTTATCTCTCTGAGAAGGGGTTGCTTTAGGTGATGTGTGTTCCCAATGGATCTGCTCATATTCTGCAGGTCTGTTGCATACAGAATGATTTCAGACTAGGTCCACAATCTGGTGTTGTTGCAGAGCTACAGCAGAATCCATTGTCTTACAAACAGTTTGAAACTGAAAAAATCTCCAATGGGTAATGAGGTGGCACAGCCTTGACCAAAACCTTTGCAAACTCAGACCACACAAGGCAGAATACTGCACAAAAATATAGGTGATGAAGACAGGCTAACAAGTCTAGACAGGGATGGAGTGGGGGACAAGAATAATTCTAGTAGAATTAGAAAGAATTGAGTGAGAATGTAGCACTTACACTCTATGGGTTCTTACAGAACATTTTTCATGCAAAGTAGACATCACTTGACATCAATTAGGGACATATGTCTAACACCATAGTGCTGTACACAACTGTATACACTATATTGGCAATCACCAGAAATACCTGATTTCATCTCTGCATTAAACTGCAATTGTCAACTGGAAGAAAAGCTGTTTTTTCATTTTGGGGTTCTTGTGGATTTTTTTACAAGCTTTTGTCAAGGGTATATATACTTTTTGAGTTAGTGCTGTGCAACTCTAAAGGTTGATCTTCACAGAGAAAACAAAGTAACTGAAACATAGGACATTTGACATATTCTGTTGAAAAGCCACATTCTCTTCTTAAAAGCCTGAATTCAGTAGTTTCAGCAATCCCTGAAGAAAGAATTCTTGCAAGTTGAATTACACTGCTACTATCTTTGCAACTCTCAAATGGTAGTCAGTGCTAATGCCATAATATACAATTCTTGGTTATGCAACCAATACTAAATTTGAATGTGGAAAACAAATTTGTGAAATACAAACTCCAGAAGGATTTTTGTTTCCTGATGTAGTCAGCATATGATGCCCACCTCACCAGGGCCAGAAGTCAGACTCGACGATCCTTGTGGGCCCTTTTCAATTCAGCAAACTCTACGATTCCATCATCTGGATGTAGCTAAGTAGAGATGTACAAGAAAATGTGAAGGGACTGAAAATCTGATTTTAATTTTGTCCAGCTTTTGTAACATTGCATATGATGTCATTTCTTCCAGTATCTCCCCTTCCAGTGTCGGAGGTATTTGGTTAAATGTTTTTTTTTCCTTACTCTTTCATCCTTTCCTCTTGCTGCAGGTAACAGGAAGGGAGAAAAAGAAGTAATGCATGGGAACATCACATGTTACCTGACATGTCTTTTGTGGCCTCTGCATTAGAAAGAAATTTCTCCAGAACACAGCCCTTGGTTCTCTGGTTGCCACCAGGAATACATTGGTTCTAATTTGGTGATGAAGGTGATAGAAAGTAGAAAAACCACTGGATATATAAAATTAGATTATAACCACAAATGGATTTGTGACATTGTATGGGATATTATATCATTATTTACATTGCGACACCAAGCAACATTTTTGCCAGCATAGACTATTTAGTTAATTTATTATTTAGTTAATTCAATACCTTTTTTTTTTTCATGACAGATCAAGTATTTAAGGTAAAATATAATTGATTCCTTTTTTTAGATACACAAATGAAAAAAAGTATTAGCTAACTTCTTCATACTAGTGCAATGCAGATTTCTCTAATGTGTAGGGAGGGGATTTCTCACCAGACTTTTTATTTCCATGTCATTTTTTTCTTGGAAATGGCATCTCTTTTAGAAATAAAATTAAAAAAAAAAAAAAAGAAAAGAAAAAGTCGATACATGTTTATTTTGCAATTATTTAAAATGTATTCTTTTCCCATCCCTGTTCCTGAGTAAAAGCAATGGCTCTCACACAGACTACCTGAAAACACTTTTGGCATAAAAGGTTATTAATCTTCAAGATCTTTAAATGCAACATTTCAGTTTTCAGAAATTAGATTTTGATAACAAAATTAAAATGAGTTGGAGAAAAACTAGGCAGTGCCACTAGCTGGAATTATTGTCAAATAATTCGTAGACTATTTCTTATCTTTCAAGATATTTTTCTTGGTGTGTTATCTTAATATGCAAACAGAACTTTACCAAAAGCATAACTGACATAAAATTCACACTTCATGTCACCCAAACCTAAAGAGAATTTCAGAATAAAGGGTTGTGCATTTTGTTTTTTATCTCACAGTTGTCTCCAGGCCAAATTTCAAAAACTTGCTCTAAATACTGAAGGTGTAAAGCTTTTCATAATTTAAAAAGTACTTAAAAAATTTAAAAGGCATTCTAAGCTGTCTTATTCCCACAAGCCACCATAAAGTTGCTCTGCTGTCCTCTCAAGCCACCCTAAAGCTGCTCTGCTGTCCTCTGGGTCTAGGGTAGTCCTGTTTGCATCGCTATTGAAGACAGCTGTAAGAATTTTCCTTTAGTCTTCCTTATATCCACAAAGTTCAGGGTCACATTTGTAACAAGCAAGTGACATGAACCAATGATTAGAATGCCCTCAAACACTCAAAGAGATGTTGATGAAAACCTTCCTTTAGGAAAATTTCACTGCAAGCCATTTTGTAGATAAACCTGAGTTTTTGTTGATTACAAAGTGATAATTTCCAGATTGAGTGAGAATGTATATATACTTTATTTTTCCAGATAAAAAGTAGGGAAGAGAAAATGGCCATAATCTGCTGAAGTTACTTCTAATTTACCATGATTACAATCAAACTTTTTAATTCTAGCCTGAAAATTGTTTCCTTTCTAAGAAAGAAAATACCCTGTTAAATCAAATCTCTTGTTACATGTCCTGATAAAGCAGAGTTCTGTGTCTGCTTACTGTGTTCTCTTGTTTTCTTCCCTTTATCCCATATCATCAAATGTACTAGCTAATACTCAAAAACTAGGTTAATTGATAATACAACAAACTTCCACTACTAATTCCAGTATTTTTTACATGCCTACATACTATATTTGTTGTAGTCAAATAATTTTTGTTGTTTTCAAGGATAAAGAGGATAAATGTTATTTTTAGTACCCTTTAATGTAATACTTCTTTTACTGAATTGTTTTACATTGATTGCATAGACAAAGTCCTTCAAGATCTGCATTTTTTCACCTTTAATCCAAGTGTGTTGTTATCTTTAGTAGTCCTTGTCTAATTCTTGTAAAAATTCTGACAAGACTCTTTCTTTGAATGATGTTTGATTTAGGTAGCAACCAGTGTACTATTTTTTTACCAAAAATCCGCACATTTTATTTTTTACCATTTCTCTAGTGATGTTCACTAACTTATTTCAGATGCCACAGTGTTTTAAACTGCCCAGAGGGATGACTGTCCTTATTTTCAATTGTATTTTAAAAGGAAAATAATTCAGTATGGAATAACTCTTTCAGCTCCATGTAATTTATTTTCTGTTTTTTCCTATGAGGTACAACAAACAAATATATCATTTAAATATAATTCTGTGAGTCTTATAATTGCACTACATAGATCCTAGAGATGTAATTGATCATTATTTTCCTTGGAGTTGCCAAGGTGTTTCAGTCAAACTCTTAATTGGTGGTTCATTAATAAGACTAAATGACAATTTCATCTTTTTATCTACACCATTATAAAAATTTCTTGGGATTTTCTACTGACAGCTAATTATAGTGCATTTTATATATAAAAATGCACTTCTTAATTAAGAATAGTTTCTTAATACTAATAGTTTTCTGAAATGCTATCTAAATTAGAAGCACTAATGTTTGTTGTTATGATACTTTATTTGAAAGATGCCATAAAGTTGTGTTTAATAACCTAAAATATTTTTTCCTCATCATTTATTTACCTGTAAACATGCCTCTAGACATCCTGAGAAAAGATTCAGAGGGAAATGAGTGTATCAAGAACAGAACAGAAAGTCAAAAAATCTGAATCCTATTTGTACATGATCAAAAAGTCATAGAAGAGCAAATCACTTAATTGCTCTTTAAAAGAGAAATAAAACCTCTCTTGTCTGACATTGAAGTCTAGGGCAAAAACTCTGTCTCTTATTCTGTGTATAAAAAATCTAATCCTAATTTGGGAATATTCTATAAAATCGGATATTATCTTGACAATCTTTAAAGGAAATAATAAGCAAAACCAGATATGGTTATTCCTGAATAACATTTTCATGTGTTTTCTGATTTCTACTTTTTAAGCATTTCCATAATATGTTGATATTTAAACACTGATTTTTTTTTCTTTTCAAGGGACAGCTAACAGCCTATTTATGCATCTATGACCTTTTTGCAGTGGCCTCCAGGAAAGCACTGCTTTAAGGTTCCTGTCAAAGGAATTCAAAGGAAGGTAACTTCAGTAGATAGTTTGAAGATTTGAGTGCTGTAAAGAAGATCTTCAGCACAGGGAGAAGAGTTGAAACCTCAGGTACACTCCCCAGTTACAAGCCCTTCAGTTCTGTAGGTCCCTCCCTTGTTAAAAGGAGAATTTAAAATCCCAGCAGTTCATACGTGAAAGACATACATGACCTAACAGTTCTTAATTAAATTTTCCATTGATATTACACTCAGTAATGACCAGGAAAGTACAATAGGAGCAGGAAATGTCTGTGACTAAAATGGGCCATCTGAAGTGTCTTATAAGAAGTTTATTCATCATTAGCCTTTCTTCAGCTATTTAGATTTCCATCTACTTTGAAATTTTTATTTATGACTCTATTGTATGTACTTATAACTTGTTTGGGTTGTTTGTTTTTTTTTTTTTTTACTTTAAACAGATTACCTTCACCAGGTATTCACAGAACTCAGCATTTTTACTTTGATACTATTTTTCTACAGGTGAGTGAAAAGGAAATCAGTTCTAATTTTAGCAGAGCACTGTGGCAGCACAGTGACAGCACAGAAATAATGGTTTTGGTGAGGCATTATTATATATTAATTTCAAACTGCTATTTTTTTTATTTTACAAACTGTACTCCCTTTGCTAATGTCATTGATAAGCTGGATGCATTTCTGCCTGAGAAACATATTTAGGGGTGTAGGTTAGACTTCTATTACTCCTGGGCACAGATCCAAAAAAAAAGCATAAGCTTTGCTTTCCAAGTGCACTTACAACCCTATGCAGCTCTGAAGTGCAGCATTTTTTGTGGATATCATAAACATTCTCACCCTTGAGTAAGTTAATCACAGAATCAGAGATTTGCTGAGATTGGAAGGCACCCCTAGAGGTCATCTGGAAAAACACCCTGCTTTAAACATGACTAGCTTAGGAACGTGTTCAGTTTGGTTTTGGGTTTTGGGTTTTAAACAATTGGAAGGACAGAGAATCCATAGCCCTTTGAAATCGATTCCAGTCCTGTCAGAACTGTCTCTCTTCCTGTTTGTACCCAGAGCTTCTTGTCACATCATCAGGTACCACTGAGAAGAGTCTGGCTTCATATTCTTTACTCTTTCTATCAGATATTCTTTGCGAAGTGCGTAATGATAGTCCAGGTGTAGTGCTGATTGCTAGAAGTCGAGAGCATACACTAGATAAAAATACTTTTGTATTTGTTCTCTTTCTGTTCTTCTTTTCCTACATATCTCTGTCTCTTCTGGCCTGTGTTACACACAGACAAATGAGAGAACCTCTATCCAATGGAAATTCTTTTACAACTCTATATGTAAGCCATCCTGGGAAATAAAAATACTGCAATATTATAGATAAAAGCTTGATCCTCTGAAGTAAAATCCTGGTTTCTAGTTATGCATTAGAGACCATGTCTCTAATGTCTTCATAAAAAGAGTTAGTGTGGTCTTCTTAGGGAATTAAAAGTATATTCTGGGATTGGTACTTTCATATTGAAAATCAATGAGGTATATCTATCTAAGTAATTTAATATTTTTTACACATTTGTTCTGTCATTTCAATTTCATTTGAATAGCATGATGGTTTTGTTCAGTGTATTCAATATCTTCAGTAGTAGTGGGAATGAAAACAGAAATGTTCAAGCTTGAGGAAAGACATCAGAAAGTTTTGTCTGAACCTGTCAAGTTTACAAATTAGTCCCAAAGTGTCATAGATACAAGTTTTCTTTTGAGAACCATAGAAGGAGAGAGGTAAAAAACGCTCAATCTGTCAAATTTCTCTTTCCCATTATATTTTCCTCTGACCTGTATACCAGTATCATAGAATGTCAGGAAATAACAATGGTTAAGTATGAATTAACTATAAACAAAACATCAAAACCCTTTGTGTAGAAGATCAGATGGAGAATTAGATGAAAATGTAGTTTTGTTCTTCAATCTAGAGCTAATTGTTTGCTTTACAGTCTCAATGATGGGAGAGGATCATGGGATCATAGATTGATAGAATGACCTGGTTTGGGAGGAATGTTAAATATCACCTAGTTCCAAACCCCTTGCCATGAACAGGAACAACTTTCACTAGACCAGGTTCCTCAGGGCTCTGTCTAGCCTGGCCTCAAACACCTTCTGGGACGGGGCATCCACAACTTCTTTGGGCAACCTCGGTGCCTCACCACCCTCACAGCAAGTTTGCTCCTCCTAATATCTAATATCTCTCTTTTAGTTTGAATCCATTCACCCGATTCCTGTCACTATATGCTCTTACAAAAGTCCCTCTCTTTCTTTCTTTCTTTTGGGCTCTCTTCACATACTGGAAGGTTACAATTAGGCCACCCTGGAGCCTTCTCTTTTCCAGGCTAAGCAACCCAAATTCTCTCAGCAATTCCCCACAGCAGAGGAACTTCATCCCTCTGATCATCTTCACAGCACTCACTCCAACAGGTCCATGTCCTTCCTGTGCTGAGGACCCCAGAGCTGGATGCAGCACTGCAGGTGGGGTCTCACAAGGGTGTGGTAGAGGGGATAAACACCTTTCATTTCAAGAAGATAGTGTTCAGTCCTTAGTTTTGCACATTCATGATTAATTCACTTAATGTGGGAACAGCTGTCCATATTGATGAAACAGATGATTAAATGTCTGTAAAAACATGCCTATGTAAAGAAAAATGCACAAAAATCACGCTGACAGTAACACAGCTGTATGTGAATTTAATGTGTATACACACTTTGTCTACGACTCCTTTCACAGCCATCCCTGACTTCATAGTTTTATAGGGAAAATTGTGTGCCTAATAAGGAAATATAGAAATAATTGAAATAGCCTTCAATAAAATTTCCTACTCAAGGATTTTTTCCCCAATAGAATAAAGCTGTCTTTTTTCTTTTTCCATTTAGCTGCAAGACTAGAAAGGCAAATGTATTTTTTGACCCTTCTTATATATTGGCACATTTTAATATGTATTTCAGCAGTATTAAGATATTATTATTATTCTGTGTGTATCAGTGTCATTTTTACTATCAGGTTTTCTGACTGAGTGAATAATTTTTGATTTTCTTAGTAAGATCTTTATAATTATTTTCTCACGTTACTCAACATTCTTGAAAATCCACTTGTATTTTTCAATTGCGAAGCCATATTTACAATGTATTTTTAAGGTAATTCCTTTTGTTCAGTATTAGTTGTCAATATATTATCATTCTGTATACTGAATGTTTCTTTCAGGTGTACTACTGAAGTGATACCTTTGATGAAATTTTGCATATTTGCTATGCTACTGGAAGTTATTTATTCAGCTAAAGTGATCTAATGGCCTCTGGATACAGGTTTTTTCACCCCAGACTGTTTCACATTTATGTGATGCTGAGAATACACCTCTCTTTTTTAGCCTGTATAATACACTTAAAGTATTGTTTGTCCTTCCTACTTCAAGAGCTAGCATAATCTGGGTAGTTTGCCTTGAAATATGTTGATCTGCCTTCAAGTTGATAACATGCACATTTACAGTGCAAGTTCCTGAGACATTTAAAGTGGTTACTGTTATCCAATGTCCTTGTCCTTCATGATTAAATTTTGAAAGTCACATTTGTTTCATCTTTTCTGATGAAAAGTGTTATCAGCAAAATGAGATTGGTACACAACTTAAACATGTCTTTCTAGTACCCCTGCAGGGATGTGATGGATGTCATTATGCGGATCTGAAATGTGCATTCTCTGCATTTTTTCCTGATACTTCTACAGACTGCTATTAATAGAAAAATGTACTTTATAAATCCTGCCAGGTTTCCAATTGCTAGGTAAAATCTAAGCTGTTGGACACAATAACTCCAGTACTTTTTAATTGAGATAGTTAATCCTTCTCTGTCAACAAGTTATTTTCTTATATGTGTTTCGTTTCTTGTATATGGTTCATTTATCACTTTATTTAGCACTTTGGTATTTTTTCTCCATGCCCTGTCATTTTAGATTTTTATTGGACTGAAGAATATTTCTGTTATACTAATGTATTTTTCCATTTCTGATTTAGTTGCTGTCAGTAAAATCAACTTTTTCAATTTTTAATATCTTCATAAAATGGAATTAATATTAAAGTAATGCCTTCTTTGTAGCAAAAGTTGGTATCCAATTGCTGTCATTTTCTTCAACACGAATGTCAGATTTTTTGAGGCTGGTGTGATCTTGTTATCTTCTAATAACAAGTGAATTATTTTTAAAGTGGCATGTAGATAATCAGTTTACTGTGATGACCTTATTAATTCCTAACAGCACTTATCTCCTGAACAGTCACCTTGACTTCCCTAAGACTTCAGATGGTACAAGCTAAGTTAAAATGCCTCTCAATTTGGCAGTCACACTGGATTTGGCATTCCTTTCTGGAGCCAAACCAGCAACTGCTTTCCTTACCTGCAAAGGGAGTGAGCAGCTGTGTGGTACTTAGTGTCTGGCTGGGGTTGAACCACAGCAGTCCTCAGCTAGGGATCAGACTGATTTGAGATATATATGTACATAACAATCTCTGAGCAAATGGTTCAGGCTATGAATGTTAACATACCACATAGGTCAGGAAGACTCCTTGTTATTGCACTGTAATAAATTAATACCTGAGTATATCAAATACCCAGCCATATCTCCAAGAGTCACAAGTCTTTGGTGACTTGTATAAATCACTAATTGCTTTCTCTGATTTCTCTTAAAGTTTGTCTTCCAGTATAATTTTTCTTCTTCTAGGCAATAAGTGTTTCTGATATCCTCAGAAAAACTAACTGATCAGATTTCTCATGTTTTTCTCCCTTTCCTATCTGTATGACAACATGCTGCTTTGGGTTTCTCACAAAACTTCTCAATTCTACTCTTCCTGCTTCTTACCTTCTTCCTTAGATTTTCCTTCAAACTGATGTATGTACATATAAAATAATGTCATAGCTTTGTACCTTTAAGTCTAGCCCCTGACCTATAACAAAACAAATAGAAGGCATATAATTTCTGAACTCATCTGTCCTTCTGTCCTAAATCTCTGTTTTACTGTGATACGACTTTTAGAATTGGATTCTTTCCACTCAACTCCTGTTCTCTTCATCTCCTTGGAAGCAAGCAGTGAATAACTTTTTCTGATAAATGTCCTTAATTCTTCATCAACCTTTCCAGCTTTATCCAAAATGTACATGAAAAACAGGCCACCCTTCCTTGTTCTTGTAATTTTTAGCATTCTTGCTAACACTTGAATGATGAAGTCTTCCCTCCACCTTTTCTTCTCTACAGTGATTTTCATGTAGATAATTATTAAGCCTTACATCAGCTTCAGGTATATTCAGAGTTCAGTGTAGAGCAAAGAAAAATCTTAAATACATCAGCCTTGTGGCATCATATAACACAAGACCGCTAGTCTCATTTTTATCTTACCAAAAGGAATTAGCTTTCCCTGACAAAAATAAACTCAAAACAAAACTGAAAAGTACTTATAACGGTTTAAGTGCAGATTCTGCTTGGGATTTAAATGTTTTAACCTGATCAGGACTAGAACTTTCATCTTTAGCCATGCCTTCAATATGAGGACACAACTGTACATAAAGTGTGCTGTGTCTTCATCAAGGAAAAAAAACCTTGAGTAAAAAGCCATTTTGTCTAGTTCCCAGACTAAAGGAGGAAGAGGCTTGTTTTTCTAGTAAGTCATTTTTTTCAAATATGCTCCACAATGGAAAATACGATGCACAATTATGTAAATTAGTGCTTTGTAAAAAAAAGGTGATTGACTTGGGATTCACGTTCATGAAAAGATGAACGTATCCATAGATGCACAAAGACACAGACATATGCAATGTATTGGGTTCAAACTTAATTAGAATCAAAGGTTTTTCGGCTTTATTCTAGTGACATTGACTATTTTTAGTGCTACATTTAACACCAAATACATTGGAGAAACAGCATGAAAAAAATGCAAAATTGCTTTTAAAAAATCATCTCTCTTGTGAATTACATATGCTTCTCATGAAGTGACCCAAAAGTGTCTACATTAATCCTATAATACAAAAATGTCTAATTAGAACAAATTTGATAAGCAGGCAGTTATCTGCATTAAACATATGTGTCACCATTCTTTGTACAAGTAAACCTATTATTTCTAAATGAAATCAGAGCCATTAGATCAGAAAGGCTTACTGAAATAGAACTTTCTTCGTTACTAAGCAAAATTGGGGATTTCTGTTTCAGAAGGGAGCACACATATCATTTCAAAGTAAATGACAGTAATAGACATAATTAGCACTATATAGTGTTCAAGAGTCTTGAGGAAATTAGTATGTGTTGAGTTTGAATGGACAAGATTATTTCTTAGGTATTGCAAATAAGTATTAAGTATATTAGCGTTTTAAACAGGCTTACAGAGAAATAGACAGCATAAGAAGCAACACTCTGGGAAATGAACCCAAATAGATTGTGAAACTCTTTATGTGATTAGACTGCTTCAAATTTGGTTTCATCCCTGGATCTTTATGTAGTTGTGGAACATGATTCATCGGTCATGGAAAGATCTGTAAGACAGGGCTCAGTGATGTTGTTAAATAGATTTTTATATAGCACTCATTATGTGTGACAGAAACAATTTAACAGCCAAAAAAGGGGGTTTTATTCACCACTTTTCATTCTTCTTTGTGCCTGATAGGTTTTGGATATCTACATGTCTTAGTTACTTCCACGGACAATAAGGAATAATGCTACTTCACCAAAACCTGTGTTGGTTCATGGTTAGTGATTCAATATTTTTCCAGCCAATTTGTGGGAATGTTCACCAACTTAAGCAGATAAATTATATGTTTCTCATCTTTTTTTGAGTACCTGTATTATCTTTTGACTAATATTCGTATAAGTCTTGATAAAGTCAGATGATGAAGCTTGGAATTCAACAAAACCTTACCTGCATTTTTTTTTTTAATGAGACACTTATAGAGGGGCAAACTAAGGCAATGTAAAGGTGACTAGGAATTTTCCCACATGCTCATTTAGGTTTAACCATTTACGTGCTTCATGCTGTTCCCTTGGGTCCTGTCACTGCTCACTAGAAAGAAGAGATCAGTGCCTGCCCCTCCTCTTCCTTTTGTGTGGAAGTTGTAGACTGCTATAAGTTCTCCCCACAGTCTTCCCTTCTCCAGGCTGAACAAAACAAATGAAGTCAGCCAGTCCTCATATGGCTTCTTCTCTAGATCCTTCACATATCTTCATGCCCCTTTTTGGACACTCTCTAACAGCTTTATATCCTCCTTACACTGTAGTGCCCAACACTGCACACAATATCCAAGGCAAGGCTGTCCCAGCACAGAGCAGAGCAGGACAATCCCCTCCCTTGGCTGGCTGGTGATGCTGTGCCTGATGCCCCCCAGGACACTCTTGGCCCTCCTGACTGCCAGGGCACTGTTGATTCAACTTGCCATTGACCACAAGCCCCTTATTTAACTGGGTTGCTCTCTCTAGGCATTTAGACTCTTTTCTCACAGTTTTTCCTCACAGTTTTGCTCAGACTGAAATAATAATTTTTTAAAAATTTAATTCATTTTCCTTCCTCATATCTGTGTTAAATGAAGTTACTGGTTTCATTTATGAGTTATACTCTTTTTTTTTTTTTTTAATAATCTGAAAAAAAAGATTATTGCTTTCCCATAGAAGGAAAAAAGTAGCCAAAAATCAAAATAAAACACAAAACACCACCCCAAATAAAAAAAAACCCCACATTAATCAAGCAAAGCTGAGTTATTTCAGTGTGTGCTTTGGTGGAAACAGTTAAACCCCAAATATCTGACATTATGTTTCAGTGAGAACATATGCACATCAGACTAGAAAAAAGATCTTAACCTTACTATTCATTCTGTATAACTTTTGTGCTTCTTAAAATTTGAAGAGTTTTTTTCTGCAGTGAGTGAACAGTATGTTTGGAAAAACCTAAGAGTGTCATACCTGTAAGTGTCTAGGAACAGGTTGATATAATTTTTCAAGGGATATATTGGACTTATATGAATGTATCGATTGTTGTGAATATTTACCTCCCCAGATATTTAATCCATGTACCCTGATTTCTTAGTTCTGCCTTATTGAAAATTTAGTTCCTCCTTCATTTCTAGGCCTTTTTAAACAAAATCTATTACAACATATCATGTTTGCTGCTACATATTTTCATGACTATTTACAGTATTGTGAGCAAGAATATTTGGTAAGAAATAGCCATATGCTTTCACTTTCACACATATTTTGCAAACATTGCAAATATTTCCAGGATGGATTTGCATTATCTCACTTTAAGGGTCTTGGTATAATTGTGCTGCTTAGTTAATTTAGAGTGCCTCCTTATTTAGTTATTTTGTTCATTAATTTTTCATAGCAGAATATAGCAGCAGAATTTATGGTAATTGAGATTAGCTGTCTTGATTTCAATTTAGTTTCCTAGAAAACAAAATATGCACAAATTACATACAAGCAAATTATGTTTAATGTTTAGTCCCCTAAGTTTATAGATATTGGTCTGTTCTTTTCGTAGCTCTAAACACAATAAAACCCAATGCACTCACTATTCTATGAATTATAGGCTATTCCCATTTTACAGAATTACCCTCTTTGTTCCTTCTTTAGTTTCAGTAGCAGATTTTTTTGTCTGGACTTATTTATCAGTAATAACTTAATCACATTGGACCCATACCTCTTATATTCATACAGTTCTTAAAGCATAGGACAATATCATCCTCTAGTAATGTGTGTTCTTGAACAGTATAGCAAGTATCTACAAAGCCGTCTGTCATGTGAAAAGAGAGATTTCCTCAACCCTTATTGTAACCTTACAGGTTTTGAAGCGTGTGTCAGCACCCCAGGAAAGCTGAGACCCTTGTTGCTGAGCAGTCTGTCAGTGTCCTGTCAGGGGAACCTTCACTGAGCAGTCCTGTTGGATGGGAGAACATTTTGACTGACTTATTCAGGGACGTGCCAACACCATAAGGGAGACCCCTCAGCAGGTCTGCCCAGTTTAGGACCCCTCAGTGAATCTTTCACTTTATTTGAGTATGTTGCCTGCTGCTGGGGAATGCCAGCACCTGTGAAGGACCAACTCAATCATACTCTTTTTTAATATAAAATTGTAGCAGGTTAAGGTTCAAGGATTGATGATGATAGCATCTGACTGCAGAAATGTATTCAAAGAAATACACAGACAAGTTCCAATCCCCAGTTAAAACATTTAGTGTGCATAGAGTATGATTCTTGCCCAATAGGTGTCTCCACAGGGGAGAAGACAGGTTCAGCCCATCAACTAATCCCAGCAGCTATGATTGGAGTCTTTTCCCCATTCTCAACTCACTTTTATACTATTTCTTATATTAGGTGGAACTTAAGTGACTCTAGTCATACATACCTTTGTTAGTGATGGGTGTATAGCCAATAAAATACAGAGCACATGCCCAGTGAGGGTTGGTTGTACCTTGGAGGGAGGTACCTTCGGGATACAAGTGTGCATCCATATTACAATTACATTATATAAAAACAGTTTCACCTGAGGAGAGCAATTTTGTCCCTGTTGCTGGCTCAGCAACAAGGCATCTTCTCCTCTGTACCCTGATTGATAGGTGCTATGTGGATTCTCTGCAAAGGCAGGGATTCCAACAGAGCCTGGCTGGGGTGTCCCTGCTCTGCACCCCCTCCTTTCCGTCCCCCTTAGCAGGTGCTTGCGGCCGCCGTTTGTGCCTATGGGGAATCATCACAGCTCAGGTTTTGAGCATGCCAGCTGCATTCCATCCAGGGAGTAGAAACCCCATAATTTCCATACCATTATAACTTCTGTTAAGATGTGAACATAACTTCCCAATTTCCTCTAATTTTAGCCACAGCCATCTTGCCCTAAGCTCACCACACAATATTATAACTGACAGGAAATCGGTTTATTCATTCAAAAGTTAAGACCATTTTCATATATAACTTCAACTTGGTAGAAAGGAACAGTGAAATATTTATATAAAGAAAATCCTTAAGGAGGTTTTCTTATAAAATTGTTCAAGTTTTAGTTTGCATTTTTCATCAGAGTGGGGATGGGGATGAAGAATTTCTGAATGGAATTTATGAATCAAATTAACTGACCAAATATTTTTCTGTTGATATGCTCTTAAAATATAAAAAATTTCCCCTTACAATAATGTCATAGTTTGACATTAGTCATAAGTGTATTTTGGAAATCAATGTTGCAATTCTCAGGTTTGGAATGTTTAAACTGGAATATCACGTTGCCTAAGCTAACAGCAAGAAGCCAGACCACTACAGGCCCAAGGCTGAGGACATGCATTCTCTTCTGGGACTGCTCGTGCCAGTAAAGAGGTTCTTGCTCCTCTGTCCCCAGCTACTAGTTACTGACTCTCTTACTTCTCCCTAATGTACTCTAAAAACTGTTTTGCCATAACCCATCTCAGTCTAACTGAGGTGCTAATGAAGAACTAACTATAGTTTAAGTTAAACTAGGTAATTTTGCCTGAAGATTAAGAATAATTTTTCTGCTCCCTAAGTGCATTATTTTCACTTTATACTAGTAAGTAACATCTCATTTCTATTTACTAGTTTAAAGAGCAAATAATCATCCTCAAGATCATTCACTTCTGACTATATGGCTATTTTGACTCCTTTATTTACTGTGTCCTCCAGTTTCGTTCATTGGACTTTTCAGCACAACTTCACAGTTCAGTGCCAGTTTAAAAAAAAATCGAATTAAATTGGTCCCCAATCTGATCACTGAGAAACTTTGATACTGACAGCACAGTAACAGTGTTCCATTTTGGTTTTCCCCCTATTCATTTGCATTTCCTCTGCCAGAGTTGTAATTTTGCATGCCAAGATACTTATTGGAGGAGCCACACAGCTACAGTGCTTTCCCAGCCTCAACATATGCTAGGTTTTTATTAATGAATACTACATTTGTTTTGCTATTGTTATTCTAATGAATAAATTAGCTGTTAATACACCAGTTGACATTTATTTACATTTCATACAAAGTTCTTATTAGAGATTATCTTCTGCAATTAAACTAAGGTCAAAGGCACAACTACTGCACAGTTGCTAACACAACAGCAATACCTAAGTCCAAGCCCACAGAGAATCCTCTGAGTATCTAGGCTCTTGTTCCTAATTCAATCTTTAGCCAACAATTGAAACTGTAGGATTAGAAAATGAATTTCAGAGCAATTACATTTGAGAAACTGTTACAATAAAGACATTGGTGAATAGAAGTCTCAGAAGTGTCAGCAAGTTTTAGTCTTACCACAATTTGACTGAAATGTGTTAAATAATAATCTCTGCATATTGAGAGATGAACAATTGGAATAACACTGTTCTAAAATACTTATGTTAGTAATGAGCAGTCTTTAGAAACTCCATTACTATGGCAATTTTTGGTGACCTAACATCAATGCAACAAAGTTTTACCGTTAATTTAAAAATTCTCTTCCTATTCAATGCTGATTAAAGATTAAGAAGGTTTCATAACTTCAGTGGATACTATTAAGACATCATCTCTAGAAGAACCAACATTTATCACCAAATACTACTAGAATCTAGTAACAGCCATGAGCCAACAATCCTGCTGTGTGGTAACTTCATAAGGAGTAGCCATACAATACCTGAAAACATATTCTTATTTTAGACTAATGTAGGTGTGCAGCAGGTAATCTGACAGAATCATTTGTTTAGGAACATTTTTACCATTTGAAGAGTTTTTTTATAAGTGTTATTCTGACTCTCCCTGTGTTTGAATGTAATACTCAAGAGCCAATAATATTCTGTATTTGAACACTGGTCTGGCTTAATTTTATTTTCACAGGACTGACTAGGAATAGACTTCTTCACTGACACTGTAAATAAATCAGTCTTTTGCTATTGCTCTAGCAATGATCATCCTTCAAAACTGTGAAAGAGAAATAGACATCTAATGCACAAAATGTGTTTTTTCCAGTAAGATTTTTCATTCACCCAAATAGCGCAACTTTCAAGATATTAGTATTGCTAAAGTAACTGAAGGGATACTTTGGAAAACCCCCTCTCAGTGTTCTCTCACACCTCACTGCTCAATATCATTTGAATTGCCACTCAATGGCTGCCTAACTTCAAGCCAAAATAGGCCAAATATATCTCTGTATTTCCAATGGAAATTCTTCATCCATAGGTTTACTTGCGACCTTGCTAACCCAGTGGTCCTGCAAGTGAGATGAATTCCCTAAAATTCTGTTTCTTTCCATTTTATTTTATTAATGGACTCCAAAAAAGCAAATGGCATAATAAGACTGCCTCATTTTCAACAGTTCTTTATTCTTAATTCAAAAAGATAAATTAAATGTCCAGAACGTATTATAGATAATGTTTAACATATTATTCTATACTGTAAGAGGAAATAGGTTTTTCAAGCAATCAATAATTTGAACTCCCATATCCTCTCTTGTTGATGCAACTCACAGGGTAGTACATGAAATACAACTACTTCATCTTCATCTCTCCTGAGGTCCAATCAGCATGGTGCTTCTAAGTACACAGAATATTCATAGAGGACCACAGAATCATTAAGGTTGCGAAAGACCTCTAAAATCATCAACTCCAACCCCTAGCCTAGCTCTGCCATCCTCACCACGAAACCCTGTCTCCAAATTAAACCTCCCACAGCACAATAGAGTGTTTCCTCTCATTCTTTTAAGTGGGAGAAAAGATCAACCCCCACCTCCACTGTCCAAAACCTTCTTTCAGGTAGTTGCAGAGAGTGATAAAGTTCTCCCTGATTTTTCCTCTAGACTAAACACCCCCAGCTCCCTCAGCTGCTCCCCAAAGGACTTGTGCTCCAGACCCTTCACCAGCTCTGCTGCCCTTCTCTGGACATGCTCCAGCCCCTCAGTGTCTTTCTTGTAGTGAAATGCCCAGAACTGGACACAGGATTCAAGGTGTGCCCTCACCAGTGCCAGGTACAGGGGGACAATCCCTGTCCTGGTCCTGCTGGCCAAACTGTGGTGACATAGGCCAGATGCCATTGGCCTTCTTGGCCACCTGGGCACAGCTGGCTCATGTTCAGCCATTTATGAGCCCCAGGTCCTTTTCCACCAGGCAGCTTTCCAGCCACTCTGCTCCCAGCCTGTAGCACTGCCTGGAGTCGTGGAGATCCAAGTGCAGGACTCGGCACTTTGTCATTTTGGACCTCATACAATTGTCCTCTCATCAATCAACCCTGTCCAAGTCCCTCTGCAGAGCCTTGCTACCCTGCAGCATATCAACACTCCCACCCAAGCTGCTGTTACCCGAAACTGACTGAGGGTGCCCTCAATCCTCTTGTCCAGATAGTCAGTTAAGATATTTAACAGGACTGGCCCCAGCACTGTGCTCTGGGGAACACCACTAGTGACTGGTTCCCAACTGGATGTAACTCCATTCTCCACCACTTTCTGGGCCTGCCCATCCAGTCAATTTTTAACCCAGCTACAAGTGCATCCGCCCAAGCCATGGGAAGCAAGTTTCTCAGGAGAGTGCTGTAGGATGCCTGTAGAATATATATGAAACAAACTTCAATAGGACATTCGTAATCCATCTTCCTGTCCAATGCAGAATCAACACAACTGTATTTTTTCTAAGATGTTGTGTGAAGTCTGTTATTCTAGTAAATCAAACCTGCAAATGAGAGGGACTCAACTCTGGGTCGTAACATGCTAAAGAAAATAGTGGCATAGCACAAAGTAGCAAAATCAGTGCCACAACACTAGTAAAGTTGACACTTTTGCCAAACTACACAGAGATTCTAGTAGACAACTGATATGTTAATGACATTATAGAGAAAACTTTCACAATTTTGAAGCCTAAAGGAGTTACAAGTTGTACTTAAATGCTAAAGGAGTGTTTGCTTCTGTCAGCTAATGTTGGTTTAGACATGCAGCTTTCTGGCTACAAACAAGCTTTATGAAAACCTTTAAATACAGCTTTATGCTTTTGTTCAGATACCTGGAAAGCTGCAGTGGGTAAAACTGATTCAATTTGTGCACAACTTACTTCCTAGCCATCCTGGTATCACTTTGTCAATGGGTTCAAGTGATGAAATTAAGAAAATGATCCAAACTTTATTAAAAGCCATTGCATGTGTCTAAAGCTGGAGTAAAAACATTTACACTTTGAAACAACTGTAGGTAACTGCTGTTGTACAACCTGACCATTAAGCACTGTGAATGCTTAAGCAGTCATCGAGATGACTTGAAACACACAGGTTAACTTTACTAACAAAAAGTTTGAAATCTTTGCCTGTCTGCTGTGGGTGACTCCAGAATTAAAAAACAAATAGACAAATGTTTTGAGGACCTCCATATTAAATTGATATGCTCATTACTGGTGCTTGAAGACTACCATCTCTTGTAGTTTTAGACATTAGTCTTGAAGCACAGAGAACTAAATTCATCTCTGGGTTCAGCAACAGCCACTCTATTGGAATTACAGAAGAGAAATGTATTTGCTAGATGTATTTGGCACATAATCATTAATGTTCAGAGCTATATAGAGTACAAATGCTTACTTTTTACTGAGAACGGTTATTCCTCTCAAAACTTATGTAAATAGACCAATTTAATAGCAAATTGCACTTTTCTTTCATGAAACATATCAAAGCTTTATTTAGAAAAACTGTTGAAGTAAATCTAAATTGCCTAACCTGAAATTGTGATACAGCTGATAGCTTTCTTTCAATTTTATTCAGCCTTTTATTTTCCCATGAATATATTCACTAAAGATAAACCATTATATATTCAAGCTCATGATTTTATGAAAAGACTTTTTCACTGAAGACAGAATTTCTACATTGAAATCAGTTATTACCTGTACTCAGACTGCTATTATTGAATCATCTCTTTGCTTTTAGGAAGGTTTCATCCTGTTAATTAAATCATTAATACTCAGTCATCTAAATTTCAGTTGACATATTAACATTTTAATGAAATGGCATCACCTTTTTTTTCTTGACCTTATGCTAAAAAAAGGAAAATGCCGTACAGAATTCTTTTAATTGCTACTGATTACGTTAAGCAGGACTTTTTCACTTAAAAAAAAACCCCAAACCAACAAACCAAACCCTAATGTGCCACTTGACAAGTTACAGGTAATTAATAAAGGTCAGTCTCTGGGTATTAGCCTTTTTTTGTTAAACAATGTGACTGCAAATTCTAAAATTGTTATACTTGCCATGAAATACCAAACAGGTATAAATGTCCATCACCATATACAGTAAAAAAGTCAGATCAAAAGGTTGGGAAAAGAAAAATATAGACATAGAAGTCATATTTTGATGGCAAAAGTATTTATGACCAGAACTACTTCTTAACTTAAAGCTATGGATCACATACCCAGCTGTGACAATCAAGAGATTTTCCTTTCAATAAAAACAATGAAGACAACAATTAGCTTTAAAAGGAATTGTCTTCTACTTTTCTATATTTCTCTTTAAATCCAGTTCTAGCGTAAAATGTAGTTTTTTGTAGATCATAACACTTTCTCACTACCAGGTAAATGCTTATAAATGCATCCTGTAATTTTCAGTGAATTTCAAGCTCTTAGTTCCACTTCACTGTGTATGTGGTTGAACCAACAGAAAGAAGAGCAATCTGGTCAGAGACACAGACTTGTCAATATGCAAAACAGAGGATTTAAAGTTATTAATTTAAATTACAAAAACCTATGTGCTTCAATCAAATTCATATTCTAGGATTTTCATGTGTATAAAGTGGCATTACTCTTATTGTTTAAGGAAATAACTAAACATGCAAATAAAAACATTTATCCACTATTCAATACTACTTGGTTGTTGAAATGTGCTGAACTGATATGAATTTCAATTTCAATTAATGGAATTAAAACTCAGTAATATTTCCTGTTTTTTAAGTTTGTTATACCATTAGAAAGAATGTCACATATTTTGATAACTAATCACCAAAACATGGGAAAATAACAAAAAAAGTAATCAAACTGAATACACATAATTCAAAGTATTTTACATCAATTTACAAAATCATATGATCATCAGCATTTAACAGACAACCAACTTGATGCAGAGCCTTTTTATTATTCAAGACAGACTGAAAAGAACACATTGACCTTTTAATGAATTTTAAAGAAATATCATTGGGTTATAGACCAATGTGTAAATTGAAAATGGGCTTGCCTAAGTATTGATATCTTCAAAATGGACCTAGATTTCAAAATAAATTTAACTTTTGACACTAAACTGTGAAAAACTTCCACTTAAATTTGTGCTTAATTTTTTACATAGATAACAATAAGCTCAATAGATATTTATGCACATTCTCACCTTTTAAATTTGCATACGCATGAGTTTAAATATTACTCAATAGGGGAAAAGTTCTGGTATTATTGCTGAAAGAATAAAAAAAAGTTTTACATAAACATATTGAATAGACAAGGGAATATGACATAATTAATCACATAGTTTTACTTTCCTATGGCAATGGTTGTCCCTGTATGCTACTTATCTTTTAAGCTCTCCAATTAACAGCAACAGTATTCAGGATATGGTGTTTTGGTCAGAGGTTAAAAATGCAAAATAATTCATTGGATCTTTGATCTGTTTCTAAGCACTCGTTCTAAGTTTATTGTGCCCTTGAGGTTGAGCTGTAGTAGAGCACACCCAGCAAACATTCTCAAATCCGTTTCATCTTCCTGGGCTTATTTCGTGAGTAAAAACCAGAACAGATGTTAGAGGGGTTTATGTTTTCTCCCATGCTCCCCATGACATTGTTTTCCCTTTGCTGACAAAACATTAAAAAATTGGAAAGTGTATTGTTTTGGAAAACAGGGATTGTCATTAACCTTTTAATTTCCCATGATGGAATGTGTGATGCATAACCAGTATGACATTTACGTGTCCTGATGTTTCAGTCCTGTCTTTTCACACATCTCCTTCTACACCTTCTGTCATGTCAGACAAGACAGCCTCGGGTAGATGTCGCTCATAAAATTACTCCTCTGTTCAGACACACACATTCTATTTCATTAAACCAGCTATACCCAACAAAAACTTCTTCCCCCCCTTCCCATCTGATACATTACTTTTCCCTCCTGCTACAATCACAGACTACCAATGGATATGTGAAGGAACAAAAGAACTTGACCAGGTACATCAAGTAAGATAATAATATTTAGTTTAAAAAAAGCACATGATGACTTAGTTTTGGGATCTATTCTAGGACTTTTATTACTTTTCTCTCTGTCCTTTCTCTCTCCATCTCTGTTCTTCTATCAAATTCAGTTCTGTAATGACTGCCATGTAAATTCAAAAAAAGCTGGAAAAACTCAACTCATTATTTCTGACAGTCAACCTTACAGGTCAAATAATGAAGTTCCAGTATGCTTATTTTGATTATTTTTGAAGATACAAGGGGTTATATTGATCTCTAGAATCTTGAACTTCATTCAAAATCAAGTTACTTATACAATTTGTATATAATCCTTACAACCCTCAGCATGTTTATTGATACATCTAATGCATTTTTCATAGAAAAAAAATGCTTACATCTAAATGAATATCAATACTAGTTTTTTTTAATCCTCTTCATTATCTTAGCTATTATGACTGGAAAAAACCCAACAAACAGAAGAAAATTCTGCAGAAAAAATACAGACTGAAAGTGAATATTTTGTTTCTCCCTATGAACATGCATAATTTTAAGCAGATATACCCATACATCTATTCCTCTCAGCCTCAGAGATAACTGTGCTCCTTCTTCACCTTTTGTGCATTTGCTCTTAGTCTTTCCCATACACGTTTTTTCCATTTACTATTCTTTGTTATTTTTCCATTTACTATATCCTTTGCCTACCAGTCACTTCCCAGGAAACACACCTCCTCCACTGCCATTGTCCCTCATACAAAAATACAGAGGTGATATTTTTATGTGAACAGATGGGAAACATCTCAGATAGGTGCTATTCTATGTTGTTCTTTACCATACAGGATTATGTAATACAATAAATATTATTAATCCGGGAAAATTAAAATTATAAAAACCTTTCTTAACTGCTTATAACAGCTAGGCAGACAGATTTGAACTGGTTTTCATGAAAAGAAATTTCAATGCAAAGGTGGCCCTTATCAATGAATTCCAGGTTTTTCCAGACTTTTCTTGGCTCCTTTTTATATGCCTTTGTACATTAGAAAGTGGCAACACATGAATTGCTGCATCTTAAGGAAGCAATCAGCACCACATTCATCGAGGCAGAAACCAGAATATTCATAACCTGAGCATGCTTCTTAATTTCTGATAATCTCTGGAGTAGTCTTCCTGAACTGACACAGAAACTGAAGAAGATATAGTAAAGTATCTCTGTAAGACTTAATCCTTATTTTTCCAACGTGACATCTGTTTAATCAAACTCCTTGTTTTGTGGAGAGGATTTGCCTTAATTCCAAATATAAGGTTCCAACCCAGTTTCAGAAAAGAAAGAATGTACCACAACATCTACAGCAATGTGGGTATGTATGTGTATCTAGTATTTGGTATGTATATGGTTCCCTTAAAGCTAGCAAATATACACACTTTTTGGATCTCATTTTCAGAAATGTCACAATGTATTTCAACGCTTTCTTTAAGCATTGTTTTGCTATTCTATTTGGTATTGGTAGCAAAATAAACCACAAACTTGGGGATCTTCTGTTCCTTGGGGTTTGTACTTTCGACACTGCAAAATTGACTGGGGAATCAGATTACACTTCTATTTATTTCAGACACCATACTAATTTTCTAGAAGGCTTGATAGAAAACTAAAATTTGTTTGGAAAGTCTTATGCCATATGTTTAAAAAATCAGTAAAGCTCCTAATAAATGCCCTTCTTAAACCTCTCTTCTTTATTATTAGCATATTCTTATACCTTTCTTCTCTTTCCCATAGTGTAAGGAGGTAGTTGCTTATGTTTTATGTAAACATATATGCCTGCATGTGCATAAGTCAGTAGGCAGTTTTCAGAATTAAAATACCATTAATACTCACTTGTATTGCAGTGACATTAAAAATAAAAATTGTCTAAAAGTCATACTGTGTTGTTAAAATCTACATTGACTTGTATTTCATAACTGTTATAGCACCTCAGATTTCTGTGGCAAATTGTTAGAACTCAATGCCTTTCATATCCTGCCAAAAACTACACATTAATCACCTCACTGGTGTGTTATGAAATTCTCTCAAAATAAGACAACCTTTACTCTGAATAGAGTTTCTTTACTGGTGAATAATAGTTACATTTTTAGGCTTTTAACACTGCAAAATTCTTGTAACTTTCCAAACAATTTTTTATTTTGTACTCTGGCAAAGAGACTCTTTCACCCCCATGTGCCTGATCCAATAGCCTAACCTGCTGCCTTTCTGATCCAAATATCCTCACACTGTGAGGGTTAATCCCCCCCTCAGTAGTTCAACCTCTCCTGCAGGCAGTAGCACCCTCTGTGGAGAGGTAAAAAGACTCAGCCTCCTTTCCCACTTCCCTGGGACTCTTGGCACACTGAGTTCACACAGATGGTGTGATGCAGACAAACTCAGTGACAGGCTTCCCATCGCTTTCAGCTTTGCTTTTCTCCTTCCCTCATACATAGAAATAACATCTTTGATGAACTCTGCTGAAGTACCAGTGACTGGGGAAGTGTTCCCACAGCCAGACAACAATGTAGCTGTATGCAGACCTGATGCCTTGCACCCTACAGTGCCATAAATTTGTGGACAGAGTTGAGGCTCTATACTGTGGACAAATTCAGGCTTGCCTCCCCAGCTGCTGTCATCACAGTATAATGTTTAACCTTTTGAGGAACTCCGGAAACATTCACATACCCTTGCTCTAGTGGTTTTGCATAATAGAGTAATCAACTCCTTTGCCAAAAAATCAGCACAACTAAATCATATGTGTTTGAAATCTGAGTATTCCAAAATACAAGGTGGAGATTTGAGTATTTATGAGTCTATGCACGATCACAGTGACATCTTGCCATTTTTTCTCTGACAAAGTAACTGACAGAGGTCAGCTTCAGTCAGTCAAAGCACTGCTTTTCTGTCTTGTTTTTACTGGCAGCAGTTGCTTGTCAAGACAAACAAATTCATGATCTGTAACTCTTTGTACTGTTAACATTTCAACAGCAGTAGAACTTTTCCACTTAGGGTGTTTTCTTACTGGACTTTCGTCTTGTTACTTGTCTGGGTTCAAGATTTGCTTAGAATTGTGATGGAGATTTCATTGATTTGGTATCTGAGTTTAAATAAAGTACTGTGACTCTGAATAACACAGCAGTCCTAGCTCACTCATGCAAGAAATGCTTAAAAATGCAATTCCTTTATAGGCAGAATTTCTTTCAGTGTATACTGTGCACACACATTCAATTACAAGATAACCTTCACATCAAAGAGTTTTAAACCCTTCAGAAAGCCCAAGCATAAACAGTATGGTGTGCTGGTGTATAATTATTTTTTAAAAATAAAATCCTTAACAATTTTAGAAAATTAAGGAGAAAACTCTTTGAGCCCCCATTTTCTCCCCAAAACAGCCTTGCTTCAAAAATTGATTCTCCTAGTTATGCATTAAGAGAATACAGCTGCATTTTCAAAGATGTTCCAGGAGTGTGCTGTCAATAAAATTACAAAAAGCTTTTTAAGAACTCACACCTAAAATTCCCACATATCTCCATGTAAAGGAGTCTTTTGAAGAACCCTCCCTGCTCTTAAAGAAAGAAAGAAAAATGACATGTTTGCACATTAGCGTTGAGCATATGAGTGGAGTCAGGACAGCTGTGGGGATGAGCCTGCCTACACCATGGGTCTGGTCCCCTCCACCCCACCCAGCTGTTTGGGAAACACCATGGAGGCCAGGTACATTCCCAGATCAGATGGATAAGGTCTTGCCCTATTCACCATGATCACAAGATCTGTTGAGCATTGCTTCAGGGGCTGGCTTCTTAGCAGCTGGGGCTCTTAGCCTCACTCAGTTGTCCACAGGTGTCCAGCTTCTAACTGCTTCAGACTTCTGGCAGCAGGAGAATCTAATGGGTGAGTTTAGGGTATGGGAAGTTCTGACAGTGCTTTCTGGGTTCTGACTTAAAATATTCTTTCCTGGAAATAATTGGCCAACAATCTTTAGTACACAATAAAAAGACTTACAAATATTTTATGAAGGTGAAAAGGCCACAGTTTGTATGAATGAGGCTAAGGCCGAGGGTAGTGAGAATGCACAGCACTCATGCCTTTTCTTAATCACATGCACTGTGCTGAACAATAATAAAAATGTTCTATAGCCTTTTTAGCTTCTCCCTGCCCCATAAATTTTTGTCCAGTAACCATGGAAATACTGAGTGCTCAGGAGTTGCCAAACAACAAAATCTAACATATTTGGAATTACCACTAAGAGAATTAGAGTGTGAAACTCTGACTAGAATGAATCATTATGTTTCACTGCTAACAAATACAAGCATCAAAAAAGCATCAAAACATTTCCTCCACTTCATTACACCTGGCTTCTCCACATCTTTCTCCAAGTCTGGTTTCAGCATTTTGAATCAGAGTACAGTTCAATAGTATCTGCAATAAAGATTTTGTTTTTAACTTTCAACATTTTTGTAACATTTCTAAAGTATTTTTTAACATTCTTGTTTATCTACATACTGACTATGAATTATTGTAGGGAAAGATTAATTGTGTGACACTTTAGGCTGATGGTTACTGAATACACTATTTTCCAAGGATAATCAGAGAAAAATGACTATTAAAGTTCTATAGGAGTCACCTGTCTTACAGTTCTGCTAACAGAATGTGGATTAGGGCACACAACCCAAATACAGAACAGCTGTTTCTTCTATCACAAGATATTCACCTTCCTCTGGGAATGGTGCTCATAGCACCAAGGTGGAGGGTTTGATCCCCGTATGGCTGATTCACTTTACAGCTGGGCCTGAGGATACGAACTCAGAATATTCCCTGATTCTGTAACAAGGAAGAAATTAAGTGCTGGCACAGTTAACAGGCAAAGGCCTATGCTGTGAAAATTATTTATGAGTTTTCCAGAGATTTCATGTGTCCATGGGCTTTCACAGAGAGAGCTAAAAGGCTTTATTTTGTTAAACATCTAATGCTTAAAAAAATAATCTGACAAACTAAACTACACCTCATATGTGCAGAAATGAATGAATTTGTTACAAATACAATGAACAGAAAACAAACTTGCAGATATGGATGTAAAATGAGTGAAGAACATAGACAAACCAAAAAGTCCCAAGAAAACAATAGTGGAATACCTCCTGATAAAAACAGGGTTATTGAGCCTGATATTAAATGTAGAAGGTGAACAAATGTGCTCAAAGATAAAGAAGGAGTTACAGAAGCATGTACTGCTTAGCAATACACTGGTTTTTGAAACTTTAACTGCACAGGGTGTGAGACTGGAAGACCAAATGATAGCAAAATTAACATGGAATACAACCTGTGAGAAGTATCTCATAATTGTGAGAGCCACTTTTTAAAAAGCTATTTGAGCGGGAACACACAAATAAGGCTACCACTGGCTTCATAAATTAATTAAATCTGATTTATACCTTCCACCAAAACAGGAGAATCTCAACTGGAATTTAAAAAAAATCTTTGCCTGCATTTAATTTTTTTTGACAATTACAAGATAGATGATCCCCCTCCTTTCAATTTTTACCCAAATTTTAGTCCCACAGTGTTGAAAGATAATGGAAGAAAATGATATCTCAACTGTATTTGGAATCATGGATTTTTTTATAGATTCTTATCCAATTAAGATAGGGGAAAATTATCTTAATTCCTACATAGTAATTCTAATGAAGAAACTGGCAGAGTTTAACAGCAAGACTTAGATGTGGCATAAACTTTTATTTTTCTGTCTGTTCAAATATTTTATGTCCAGCATAAGGACATATGGGAACCTTAGACAATTGCAAAGTAAAGCAATATTGTAACCTTTTCCTTTAATTCTAGATATGAGTAAATATAAAAGATTTAAGACACTCTTAGAAAAAAAATCTCAAGAATATGAATTTATACATAAATATTAAATCAAGACATTCATTTGTACATGCTTTGGTATAGGCTGTAAAGCTCCAGTGCTCAAGAAAGCTCTATATACTTCTCACATTCAGCTACCATTTGGGAATATTTCCTATAATGAAAACTTCTGAGATACAGCTTTTAGAGGGAATATAAATGTCGATAAAGGAGTGCTCTGGGAGAACAGAGTGACCTTGACTTAGAGCATTGCCTACTCAAACACAGATATTTTCTTTCCTTGCTGACTGTTCAGATGAGGTTGCCAGACCTCATCTTGTAGTTGCTATCTTGCAGTGCCTTTGAAGAACAACTTAGTTCAGATGTATTTTGTTTGGAGAGAAAAATTAATGTGAAGGCTTTCTTCTGCCATTTTATGCTCTGCTAGAATTTACATAGTAAGACTAATAGTTAGACAGTACCAGTGGCATGAAATTCAGTGCTACAAACTCAGAAACACACACAAGAGTGGAGTGGAGTCACAGAATTCAAACATGCTTTCTTATCTTATGTCTATTTAGTTAATATCCCACTTATATTTGAAATTATGCAGTATAGTAATAATGCTTGTAATACACACTCCAAATTTTCCTTTGTCCTGCTTTCCAGGCAAACATAGATTTCCTTGCATCTCTTTCAACACATTTTAAAAATTATATCAGGTGTTTTATGTAGTCTAGTTGAGACGCTTCTAGAGAATACCAAAGAATATTAAGAACATTAAGAAAAGCAATTTAAGATTACATATGACACACATGCACCCCTTGAATTATGTATTTCAATATCTATAATAATATCAAGACATAGAGAATTTGCTCAATTAACTAATTAACAGAAAAACCTTTCACTACTGAAAGTCAAAATTATGTAACTATTTATATACACTTTTAAATTCTCACAATTTTTTCCATACTGGTAGTGAATAATTCACATTTTAGAAGCACAAGCATTATACAACCATCCCACAGAAAATAAGTCAGAAGTAATATGCACATAAAAAGATCAAACCTGAGCCTTCAGATGTTTCACAGAATATTTTTCCTTGAAACTGAGGTGCTTTTAAAGTTCAGAGTTTCATGAAAGGCAATCTTTGGCTAAAATCAATGTACTAGCAAGATAAAAGGTTCAACAATATGACTGCAGTGATCAAAGCTTTTCAAAAGAATAATCCACTCTTTTAAAACCACATCCCAGGCAAGAAGTCCTTGTTGACTTGTACCAAAGGTAGAAAGACTGAAACTCTGTAAATCCACAAGAAATACAGCACTTACATTTTACTACATTGCATGCTTTAGAAGTGACAATGACTTGACAAAAAGTAAATTATTTTATATACCCTGTAAAAAACCCAGGTAATAATAAGTACAGCTAGTAGTAAAAATAACAAGAAAACAGGGCTGTTGCAAAGTCCTATGCATAAATTCCAGAGCCTTCTGCTGCTGTAGAAAAAATTTCAAGTAAGAAGGCTGATATGCTCACTTGTGAGAAAGAAACATTTGCCCCTTTCTTGAGTAGCAAAACCACAAAGTTGACATGCAACTGCAGGAAAAGTAGGACGGTGAAAAACCTCATTTAAGCTGATATGCCATAAAGAGTAGAAAAGAAGGCAGAGGATGACTGGTTAAGTGCTACAATTTTTGTGTGAATATTTTTATTACCTTTGTGTTTGCTTCACAGGTCAGTAGCAACTCAGACTTCATCATCTGATAAGTTCTCATTATCTCTTCATGTAAGATAATGTGGTGGCATCAATCCCTTTCTTTGTGGACAAGTATCTGTATCTAAGAAAGCCCATCAGAATTAACATTAATTGATGTATTTGTCACCAGGCTCAGTTATGAGAAGAAAAATTAAATGATACCATTAAAAAAAGAAGAAACATAAAAAAAAAAAGAAACCTATAACTGGTTTCCAAGCAAAAGGATCAAGGCATATTTGAATATAAATGTTGGAAAACTTTGCAAATTCTAATTAAGACATCTAATGATGTAGAGAGCTAAATTATTTTTACATTCAGAGATCTATTTTCCAGAGTCTCAAGTGTTACAACCTCCTCCTTGCATGCTGCAATTGGTCCCACCGGAGGTCTCCTCCAGCGTAGGGGGTTGGAAATGTCCCAGCTTTCTCCTGCTGCTGCCCAAAAGGGTAGGCTGGCTGTGTTCTTCAGGGGCTAATTCTTCAGGGGTTAGTAATTCACAGCTTAAAAAAACTGTGAGCAAGAGGAAGGGGATTTCATCCTTAGACTGCAAAACAAAAGTTTTATCGCTACCAACTTGGTGAAGTCATGAGAACTGCTAAACAAAAACAAGATTAGCTAATGATTGTGTATCTTGGGCAGACCAATGAGCTAGCTCTAGAAGAAGGACTTCAAAAACATCATTACAGAATGCATCATTACATTCACAATCACAAATTACAAAAACATCATTACATTCACATCTCCTTAGCAAACAAAACGAAAAGCAGCCAGAATATTCTAGGAAATATTGTTAGAGGATTC
>VZTN01015406.1:4691-45033 GCA_013400515.1 Erpornis zantholeuca | reverse complement strand
CATTTAAGGCATCAGTTCAGCAATGCAAGGGACTGCTTATTATCTTCAGGAGTAATTGGCAAAAAACTGGATGATGGAGTTGGTTGTATCATTTATAGATTTGTGCAATTCCACAATGCTGATCAGGCAGAATTAGATGAAACACAAAGTAGGCCTCAGCTGACCTGACATTCCTCAGTGTTTTGTGAATAGCAGAAACATCCCTGTTAGGGATTTCCTGAAGCTGGACCAAATGGAAAGGAAGGAAAAATCTTTATGGTTCCTAGTAGACCCCAACCTAATTCAAATATGGTTTTCTGTCTCCTTACAGACTTTCCATATGTTTTTTGTTAGATTTTGGAATAATAAGAGATACCAGACTCCTACAAGAATAATCAAAGTCCCCAGATGAATGAAAGAATTGAAGTCTACAAACAGATATAAAGGTATTCTATTCCAAAGATGCTACTGAGATTACCATTTGGAATATTTCTGTACCAAAAAGCTACTAAGGTACTTACCGACTTATTCCTTTTTCCAAAATTTTTCTCCCCTGTTTTTACAGGTCTTCCTTTTCTCCATTTCCTATATTCACATTACTTGAGTTCCTTCCTTTTCCCAGGAAAACTACTTAAAAAGAAGGTAAGCCATCTAAAACTGCAAACCAACCCAGACTTTACATGCTGTCATTAACTATTCATAACTTGGCTCCCAATGTGGTGGGAAATGCCTGTCCTTCTTCCATAATTTAGGATTATGCATGCTTTCTCACGGTGAGGAAGAAGGATCATTTCAACTTAAAACCATATGTTTCTGGCTATACATGTCTCTCTCTCTAAGCATAATCTACTGTTTGCACTTTCAGTCACAACTCTTCAAACATCTTTGTGAATAGATCAGAATCATTTTACTATTTACAGGTATTTACAAGTAGCTGGCAGCAAACGATATTAAAATACATAGCTGCAAGATAAGGCTAGTATGTTCCTGTCTGGGTTTTGAGGAAAAAAATACAGGATCCAGTGATAAGATAAACATGAGGATTTACTGAACATAACTACTTGGTGCTTGTTTAAAGCATGGTGATGAACAGATAGACATAGAATACAATACCATTATTTAGTTGGAAGGAACTTGTGAAAATCCCCTAGTCCAACATAATTCTAAAATCTGTATGGTCTAAACATCACCTACCCCAAAAGGAACAGTACAAATGTCTCTCTTCTACTATTAAAAAAAAAAAAATTAAAGCTGGCAAAAAGCACTGTCCATTTAAAAAATATCACTTGTCCCCACCATTAACTGACTCCCAGTAAACTGACATCTGAGTTATTCACTCTTTTCCTGCTGCTGTCCTCTATTTTACTCATGGTTCTCATTTTACCCTTCAAAGATGCTGATACAAGGCTATGTTTTGGATTTGTGATCAAAACACTTGATAGTTTAGTGCTTTAGTTATTATTGAGCAGTGCATACACAAAGTGAAGGCCTTCTCTGCCTCTCACCCACCCCATCGCCTACACAACATGTATGTAGACCATAATGTGTAGACTCTCTCTGTATCCAGCACTATCTATTCCATTTCAGATCACAGAATGGTTTGGGTTGGTAGGGACTTTAAAGATCATCTAATTCCCATCCCTTAACCACAAGCAGGGACACTTTCCACTAAACCAGGCTGCACAAGGCCCAGTCCAACCTGGCCTTGAACACTCTGAGGGTGGGTTATCCACAACTTCTCTGAAAACCAAAAGTGGGTTTTTTTTTCACAAGCCTAAAATCTGGCACACCCTCATCTGTTACAGGGTCACTTCCTATGGACTTTTCTCTTCTGAGAAAAGCTCATATCTAGGGGGCTGCTGCTCTCAGTGCTGTGGTAATTATCACATGTACATACTATTTTTAGAAGCGATTTGTGGCTGTGTGCTTGAAAATCCAAATGGTTTCTAGAACAAGTCATTTAACCATTCTGTACCCCAGCATCCATACACAGGGGAAAGTGGTGCAATCTCAAAATTAATGGGCACTCTGCCTCCGTCCTCATTTGCCAAGTCTATTCTTAAAACACAGGTCTATTTCCCCAAGCATAGCCCAGAAACCCTATGAATATGTGTTAGTCATAATATTTATAAATTACAAAACCAGAAAAAACTTACATGACCCCACAGGGAGAAAAAAATTCTGGCAAACCGCTGAAGCATGGATAATGCAGGGTTTGCTGCTCCTCTCATTTGTAAGTGTACCAGCAGTCAGAACACTGCTGTGTACAGGACATGGTGTTTCCTCTCTGCTCCTGGGGCAAAACTCAGATTTTTTTCTCAGCGAGATGTCAGGTTAGGGAAACAGTGTTACTCAAGCTGCCAGCCTCAAGGACAAGAAGTTAAACAAGAGCATAAATGCCACTCTACAGGGATCCTGTATGTGTTCCAAGCTGGAATTAAAACTGAAAGACTGTAGGAAGCAGACCCCCATCAAGACCAAAGATTAAAATATAATCACTCCCATACGTGCTCTGAGTATAATACATCAGTAATGGTCTGGCATGAACTTACCTCTAAATGAGATTTCTCAATTAGTGAAATAGCTTTTCCTGGCAAGCTAAGCATTACTGTATGCTTTCAGAATCTTTCTTAGTATGAACACAATGATACATTATCGAAGTAAATTCTTTATTCATTAACTATAAACTGAAAATTCCCTCACAGTGCAGGTTTTCAGAGGACTATATGACAGATTATGCTACAGAAATCCACTGCTTCAGAATTGTGTCAGACAAGCAGCCTGTGAACAAGGTGAAGTTATTGCCAGACAGGGGACAACAGGCACAATCTGAAACACAGGAAGTTCCATCTGACTATGAGGAAAAAGTTCTTTGCTGTGTGGGTGACAGCGTGCTGGAACATGTGGTGGCCAGTGTGCCTATTAACCAAGGCACCATGAGAGTCCCCTGGAGGGGAAGGCCCTGAGAGACACTCCCCAGGTTAGGGTGACAGGAAGAGGCTGTTGACAGGGATCTTTGTTGTATTATGCTCATGTACCCCAGTTCTGCTTCCCTGGCTGGCCCTTTGGCCCTTGTCCCTCAGCCACTCCCTCCCCGTTCTCCTAATGGCTCCCATACCCTAGTCCTGCCTGTGTACTGTCCCTGTGCCCCCAAATCATTGGCCCCTGGTGCTGTCTCTGCCCCTACCTCCCCCAGCACTTAAACCTGGACCCTCCCCTGATGCTCATCTTTTGTCCCTGGAACCCTTGGCGTGTGGCTGGAATAAACCTCTCCATGGAAGCCCACACAAAGACCCTTTTTGCCTCTTTGCTGCCAACCACCTAAGAAGCTATCTCATGTGTGAGTGTGCACTCGGTGTGTGGCACCAACCGAGAGGTTCCTGCTGGAGACATTTTCAGAAGGCAGCAGCATCATACCACCCACCCCTGCTGCTACAGGAACAGGCTGCACAGAGAGGCTGTGCAGCCTCCTTCTCTGGAGATATTCAAGACCTGCCAGGATGTGAATATGTGCAGCCTGCTCCAAGCAAACCTGCTTTAGCAGAGTGTTGGACTAGATGGTCTCCAGTGGTCCCTTCTGACCCCAAACATTCTGTGAGCACTGAAATCCTTCACAGACTCCAACACTTACCTCCAGCCAAAAACCAAGAAATCGCAGCACTGTGGGATGTGTAATTTCACCAATAATGAGCTTTTCCCACATCAAAAGTAGGTCTTCCTGACCTTTTTCACCTTTACCCCTAGTCTCCAAAAACTGGCATACTGAGGTTTCCTCAGCTACTCTAAAGTTCTCCCATAAAAATCAACTCCCATTATCTGGTCATTATTTGCATCACCTTTTTGTGAAAAAGCTCTCTTTGCTCACCCTTGATTTCCATTTTCTTACTTGCTTCCTTCTAATGAAGCCTTCTCTATGCTCAGTGTCAGCCCATTCACATCCTCTGAATTCCCCTCACACATCTCTTTCTGCTCCCTTAATTCCTCACAGCATATTTTTTTGAGGTTCCTCTTCATCATGAATATTTCAGCAGACTTTTTTGTCTGTGTTACTGTGTGATGCATTAGTTGAACTACTGCATTTTCATTACTTTACTGTTTACTATTCCATTCTTCTCCTATGTTTTCTAGAGAAATCTTTGCCTTTTCCACCCCTCCCTGTATACTGCACTTATAACACAAGAAAAGAGCAGAGGCCAGAGACTGTCACATTAATTTCTTTTGATACCAGTTTCCATTTTAGCAGGAAAACCCTCACCACAACAGCAATACAACAAAACAGTCTGATTTTATTCATGTATTATTTAAAACTTGAAGTGATATATCACAAAATAAGGCAGGATGGAAATGTGTAAGTGGGTCCTCATAGACTCCTAGAGCAAAGCTGACTAAGCTTCAGCAAATGAAATAGAAAACACTAAAGCTGTTTTGCTGCTGGGCCCTGGGGATAGCAGCAGTTCCTCTGTGCAAATCCACTGGTTTGGTACAGCAGTTACTCTGTGCAGCACAAGCTTCAATCCTCCTGCTGTGCTATATTGGTGTTATACTTTAGAGATGGGGAACTCTTCTTCCCCATTTCCTCAGCCATTTGCTCATCAGGTTCCATGTCTGCCACTGTGCTTTCTTGTTTGACATAATTGAAATTTCCGCACTTAATTCAGGAAATCTAACAGCTGCAATTCGGAAAGCAGGCTCACCTTAAGGAAGCATCTGAACTAAGCATAACTGTAAGCAGGTGTTCATTTCAAGCTTACCATCATCCTCAGTACACTCATCTTCTCATTTTCTTTCTCAGATGGAAGGAGAAAGATCCTCATTTTCACAATGTTTTTGTTTCTGTTACCATAATGAATCTTCCAGAAGGGTAAATACTGTACTGATGGATTTGAAGGTAGCAGATTATGATGATGTTTTTACAAAAATGGTGACGTCTTTCAAATATGAATAAAAATAACATTGGTGAAGGGAAGGTAGGATAGAAATGATTCTGTACTTCCAACTCTCACAAGCTAGTAGGAAAAAAGATTATATAACCTCAAAGCTATACTTGACCCAATTGCCTCAGTCAAAATGCCCATGGTTTCTTAATTGGCATTCACATATGGTCACCCCACTGACTGCAAGGCAAAAGGTCAGGGATATTTCTATAGAGACTCAACTGTTGAGCTCAATTACTCTGATCCCAGGAGGTTCCTGAGGAACAGGACGTGTCAATAACCTAATGGAGCCTGAATACCAGCATCCTGCTGTGTGTGTGCTGGACAGAGGTGCAGAGTGTAACAGTGGTCAGGGCAAGAGAAAGGTGATAACTCTGTGGGTAAAGGGCTGATTTCTTCCTATTTCAGTACCAGAATGAGCTCATCATCTTTCTCAACTTAGCAGCATTTCCTGCTGTGCAGGTGGCAAAGAGGCCAGAGAGGCTATTCTTTATTTCAGAGCCAGTTTTCATTAGTGAAATAAGAACACAATCAAAATATTTCTAAAATTAACAGCTGCTGTTGACATAAAATGGAGGTTTTGATGTCTTAAAAAAAAAGGCTTATCAGGACCTTCCTTGCCCTTTTTCTTTTTTTTTTTTTTTTAATTAGGGGAATGGGGAAATAGATGGAATTCAAAGACCAAGTGAACAGGCTCTGTTTTGTAGGTGGGGCACTGGAAGGGAATACTGAAGTTTCTTACCCTTGGTGAGATAGTTCTGACATCAGTTACAGAATCTGGGCGCCTCAGCATTTTGTTGCCATCCTTCCACCCTCTGAGTCAACATCCAGCTCATCATGGGGAGGGGTGAATGTGCTGCCAACAGCAACCAAGCCACAGAAATCCCACAGCAATTTGCCATCGAAAAAGGGAGAGGATCTTCTTTACTATGCATTTTTAAGTCTGTTACATTATGCAGGTTGTCCAGATGGCTTGTCAGCAGCACTTTGCTTCATCTCCTTTGCAATTAGAAATCCTGAGAGCTGGTAAGGCTGACAGACCACAGATATTTCACAGGAATCAATTTATCTTAGGAAGCTCACAATTTGCTTTTGTGTTCAGAGACCTCTCAGGTGAAGTTGCTATTTTTGAAAGCTTGGTAATAAACCATGAATACCATATTTCTGTTGCAAGTCAGAAAGCAAAAGTCAAAGCTGCTCTCTTTTAAACTCCTGACAAGTGTGACTTTTTCTATTTTTGTGTGTTATCTATTCTCTTGTCTTCCTCCCCTCACATAATCCCTACTAACAAATTCCAGGTTAATTAACTGCACATGCTTCCTTATTGATGTTTATTAATTACCTATCTGGGATCCCATCAGTAGAGAAAAAAAGAGAAAACATAGTTCACCTCTCAGAAGACAAAGATGAGCTGAAAAAAATAGTCTTTTACACTGCCTGTAGAGTAAGATTGTGTAATAGTGAAGCTAAACCTCTTGACAATTTATCTTAAAATGTTCAAGATTCTTGTTGAAACAAGGGAGCTCATATTGCTGCAGAAACACTAAACTAATAAGAAAAACCCCTAATTTTGTCTTCAAAACCTTACAGATACATAGTCAGAGCCAACAAATTTCTCACCTGAATCACAGAAATTTTAAGATTGAATGAGATCTCTGGAGATCATCTAGTTCTAACCCTTGCTCAGAAAAACACCATCCAGAAAGTCACTGTAAAATACTCAGTCAGGAGTTGAATACCTTCAGGGATGGAAACTTCTTGACCTATCTTAGAAACTTATCCTAGAGTCAGATCACTATGATCACTGTAAAAAAAACCAAAAACCAAAAAACAAAACCGAGTTTTTTGTATTTCAATTTGAACCTACTGCCTCTTGTCCTTTGGCTGGGCACTGCTGAGAAGAATCTGGCTCTGTATGGTCAACATCAGAACCCCGCTTGTTCTATTCCACAAAGTTTCTTTGTAGTCTAGCTGAGAAACCACAGATCACCACAGAACTACTGATTTCCCCTATATGTCCTTTTCCTCTCTTTTGTGTATCACCTGGGTTTTTGAAATACCCACTCTGAAATAAGAATCTGATTATCTTCCTCTCACCAGCCTTTGCAGTCTTGTGTCATTTCTAGTCAACCACTAATCAGGGCCACAATGTGCAACAGAGTTAATTCTTCAGGTATCCATTATCTCCAAATATTAATCATGGCTCTTGCTTTACATATTTTTGAGAAGACTGAGAACTCATTGCCAAGTCTCCATCTTAAGAAGACTGCTCATGCACCACTGCACTCAGCAGGGCTATATTATGTGATATACAGCGTGCTTTTAGAAGCACACACATCTTGCCTTCTTTCCCAGCTGTGAAAAGTCTAGTACATATTTTTGTACAGATGTTTTCCCACAAGCAATTATATCAATAATTTCCACAGCTAATAACATGGTACAGAATAGAAAGAAAATCCCTGGAAGCATAAAAAGTAATTATATCCTTAGCTGAAAACAAGCTTCTCCATCCTGTGCATTTTTTTAGGTGGTCTGGAGACAATCATGATGATGGTGTACAGTTCAACTATTCCCTCTTTGCTACAAGAACCTTTGGGATAATTCCACTACCATCCATTCTTCATTGACCCAGTATCTCGTGGCTTCAGTTTTGGTTCCATGATATCACCTGTGCTTTCCAGGGAAAAAAACACACACATGTTTATTGTTCTTTGCAATTTTGGAAAAAAAATTATACCTATAAAAGGGTCTCAAGTCCACAGAAATGTTATATGTAGCCTAGAATTTGATTAATGACACAAAACAGGTGGCTTTCTTGACAACACCAGTGTACCCAATATATAAAGCAAGGCTACATTATCATATGCATTATAGTCTGAAAAAAATAGTGTATTAGACACCAGTAGCAGAGATGAAAAACATGACATCAGAAATTTCATTCTAGTGCAGGTGGCAGAATTATTTACTGCCCCTGGGTCATGTTAATCCTATATTCCTTAAATTCATACTGAGGAAATATACCTTTCTGGCTTTAACACAGGAAAGAAAATTACCCCAAAGGAAATATGTTACAAATAGCTACAGGGTGTGGTGTTAGATAAAAATTTTGCCTACTGCTCAAATGCAGTGCAAATAGGAGATGGCAAGACAATAATTTCACTAGACAAGCTATCTTTTACATGTTTATTTAAATAATTTCATCTGTTATTTCTTTTAAAATGTTGAATAATTTGACCCACCTTTCAAGAAAATCTCTTTTCCATTTAAGTCCTAAAAATACTAATTTCCTTTTCCTCAACACTTAATAATTTGTCTCTGCACTCAATGCAGGATGAATTTCCTTTCTTTGAGCTTATTACTAAACTCCCCATGTTTTACATGAGATACTCAATACCAAGAATTCTGTGGCAAGTTTATGCTGCAGGAAGAGGTTAGGGAATTTGTGTAACCTTCAATTCTTTTAAATGGATCCCCACATTTGTGTGGAAAAAACCCAAGCAGAAGTGCTTTGCAAACAGTGCCTAAGCCAGGGAAATATATCTTATTGCTAAGTACAAAATATACAACACAAGCATGAGTCTATAGGGTACCAAGAACTTAATATCAGCCCTTCAGAGTTTAGCTCACAAGGTACCTTTCCATACAGGAAATTAGCCTACAAGTTTACCTTAAAAAAATAGAGAAGGATGGTTTTCTGGAAGAGTCAGGTGCTTCTCTGTTTGTGATGTAGTTGTTCTGGTAATTTATGTTGTCTGTAGTACATATGGAAGTTGAAGTTCAGACAGATAGAAGAACTCTTCAGAGTGTCTTTGACATGAAAATTGCTTTTATAAGAAGTATATCTGTGCACAGTTACAAGGAGTACAAAAGTAAAATAGTCAAATATTTTTGATGACTATAAAAGTTTACAGAATGAACGTTGAACTTAACTGCAGTGAAAAAGGCAAGGGAGACACCAGGGAATTGATGTCAGCCCTGGCTTTCCATTCCATCCTAGCTCAGAATTGTATACTGTTGCATAAAGATCCTTTTGTTGACAGCTGAAGTAAAAATGAAGAGTCAAAGAAATAACAAATGACATCCATCTAGTTAGTTTAAAGTACTGGACTTCTACAGGTACAAAGGAGTAATTTATGATGCAGGTCCGTATCCAAATTGCAGTGCTGGCAGGGAGAGGATAGACTTTGATGAAGTCTTGGCTGCTTCATGCTCAAAGCAGAATTACATGAGGGACTAAAATAAACCTTCTCTCAGAGGTTACAGGATTTCAGTGCTGCAGATGTAATCAGCCCAAAACAGTAGTTTTTAAAAAATTCTTAATTTAAATATCTTCAACTTTGAAATGGAGGACGTGGTTTTTTTGGTTTTTTTGGTTCTTTTTTTAAAGTGAAAAATCTTTTAAAGTTTATGCTACTTTATGGTCTTTAACAAAATAGTTAGCGTTATTCATATAATATCAATTTCTGTGGAAATTCTTCTGCTCAATAGCTCTTCCTAACATACCTTCAAAATACAAACCTTTTGGGTCCTCATCTACTATTAATAAAAAGACAATTATATAGCTATACATCTAAGATCTTATAAAAAACATTTGTATCTCAGGCTTGGGTCTGCCATCCAAAAAGCAACTCTCCACAGGGAATCACCAATTAGAGGGTGGCACCCACAGGAGATGCTAATAAGTCCATTAACATTTCATATTTTAATGAGGTATCTGTAGAGAATCATAAAACCTCTAAAAATTTGTGAAGCGTAAAGAGTGGTGAAACAGTAAATAGTTATGCTAAAAGGCCAGTCACAATATGAAATATGGTGAGTGTCATGGTACTTTGCAGGTCGGGTGGGAGCCCAGACCTACACACTCTGTCCCTCATTAGGCTTCTGTAATTAGTGTAATTGGGACATGCTGATGCAACTAAATTACATAGTGCAACCTCAGCTAGTACAAGCAATAGCTTGTCAATGTTGTATGCATACACAACCTTTGTTTTAAATTGTTCCAATCTGTTAAAATAGGGATTTTATTGCTGACAAACTTGAAACAATCCTTAGAAAAATTATACCCCAGCAGTACAATCAAAGGGCTGCTGTGGATCGGAGGGTGTCACACAAAGATTTAAACCATTCATCATGACAGCTATGTGTGCTACCAGTGCTATGGTCAGGGGGCCCAAGAAATTCTGGGGGTGGGTGAAGAGAAACAAAGACAGGAAATGTAGGGAGGCAGTTGTACTGCTGTCTGTAATGTTGGTTGTATTGTTGCCTTAAATGGCTACCTAGAAACAGAGACTAGACAGGAATAAAGGAGGTATTTATTTGAATTTGAAAGTCTTTCAGAGGTACACTCTGGGCTCCAGAGGATCCTGCCTCAGTGGATCCCAAAATGGAAAATGACAGGTCACTAGTTTGTCACACTTTTATATCAGCATAAATTCACCAAGCAGAACCCAGCCAATGATGGAATTTCCCCAAGCATGCCTCCTTCTCTCCAAGATGATGGGGTACAGTTTTTCATCCTAGGAGAGTCTGTTCTTGTTGAGCAAGCTAGACAGGTTTGTTATGTCTATCTTAGCTTAGAGAACAGCACTTAACAAGCTACAGGAAACTTCAGAGTTACACTGGGCAGTACAGGATTTGCAAAATATAAAAGTTAAAACCTGAGGCATCAGTATGGGGCTTACCTGTCAAGGTTTGGGTGGCACAGGGCTTCAAGGGAGAATATTCCAGGAGAGTGGTGAATTCTGTGTCCTTCCAGATATGCACATAGGCTGGGGCATTTTCTGGGGCATATCTACCACAGGCTTCAGTCAAATCAAAGCTAACAGGCTCAGTGTTAAGAAATTTAAGGGTTTGTAACACAAAGATCAGTGTAAACAATACATTAGTCCCTCCTAATTTTAAAATAATTTTTAAGAAATGCCAAAGCATAGTAGACTAATACTAGGCAGAGCAGAAGAACATAGAAACTTTTCACATCCCTGTGAAAGACCTTCTGCAAAATGCTTCTCATTGGCAAGATGAAGAAAATTCACAGCATTTCTATGATGTCCAGAAATATGTAAAAGAAATCAGTGCTAAATTTAGTGTGAGTCTCTGCAGAATATGTATTAAAATATAAAAATTCTGGGACTGACAATTTTTTTGGAGAAAAACATAAATTACATTGATACTTCTCTCATTATAAGTGAGGGAGAATACAGGAAGGAAATGACTCTCAATGGGAGAAAATTATTTGAATTTTACTGGGTCAAAAGGAATCAGGAATGCTGTATGAATTAAGCATAATATAATTCTACAGCCTGAAAGAAACACCCTAATAATAAATCTACAAGTTAAAAAGGAAGGTAAGGGTTAAGTAGATCAAGACCTAAGCTAGCAGCAGTTGTGAGATTTGTTTGTTTCAACCTGATCAACAAGCAAACCCAAGGTCATCAGCAATGTTTCAAGGCTGCTTTTGAAGAAATCAAAGGGAATTCTGCCATGCCAGCAAGATTTCTGAACAGTCTCCCCACTATTTTTCCACGTGCAATTCAGTGATTCAACTCACCACATTCCTGAACAATCTTAATATTCCTGTAACTGAGGTTCTCCATTACAGAACAGAATAGCCTTTACCACAAGCCTTTTGCACACTGCTCACCAAATTTCTAACCTGCAACCTTGCAATTGGTTTAGTGGTAAACAGTGAATTTAACCCACAAGCTAACCCAGGTGTATGAAAGGAAGAGCTGGCATTGGCTGGCATAATCCTGGGCTCAAGTTTTGCAATGATATGCTTCAAACAGTGATTTAAACAAACAGGGCTGTATAGCTGCATAAAATTTAACACCATCCCTAAAGCTGAATGGAGTTATTTTACTACTATTATTTCCATATAGAGAAGGAATCTATTACAGAAAAGAAGGAGAATCAGAAAGAGATTTTGTCTTCTGTTCAATACCAACTATAACTACAGACATCCTAGGAGAAGAAGTAAAACGTGGCATTAATTCTAAAAGGGCAGTAAGAATGCATGAAAAAGCATCTTGGAAATCTCCTTCAAATGTCTTTTTTTTTTTTTTAAACAGGTCACAAGAGAAAACAAGCCTTGTTATCTGAAGCTCACGCCTATCCTCAAGTATTAGAAGTTGTACAATGACTTTACAGCTGCACATATTCATGTTTGTTTTTTTAAGTGCCAGTCAGCCAATACTTTTTTCCTATTGGGAATCCAAACCTGTTTAGAAACTGTGTTTGTATAGAAAATATACAAGATGATGTTCTGGGTGTATGAAAAATGAGCCTTGGGAGACACCATGATTATCTGATGTATAAACATTAGTTTGAAGATTTTTGCTGAAGTGCAACACAACTATAATTCTGTAGGAAGCAGTGCAAAAAAACCCCCAAACTTTTGCTGAAGCTACCAAGAACAGGCAGAAACTGGAGGTAGGAGAGGGCAGGAGAATTGCCAGTCAGTAGACATTTATCTACTTTTCTCCCACAGCTGTAAGACTGAGAGTCTGAGAGCTATGTGGTATAGTGGAAAAGCTAGAATAGCACTGGTAAACAACTGTCTTAAGAAAAAAAAAAAATTGACAGCATTTGTGGTTCAAACACATGACTTTTCCACAGATTGACATTAACTCATTGGGAGAATATAACAGATGAGAAGACACTACTCATCTCTTTGCCCATTCATATGCACTTAAAGAAATAGAAGCCCAAAACCTCCAATTGCCAATCTTCTAAAAAATTATACTTCTATAAAGAAGTATCTACCACATCAATATTAGTGCTCTCTTCTCCCAGGCTCATGTCCTATTCCCTTTTTTGTAACTAGGTTTTCAGTTCAGCCTCACCAGGCATGGATGTGCAAGTATTGCCTGCTAAGGGCATCTAGAAGCAGGAGGGGTTTCTCAGAATTTTGAAATTTGATCAATAGCTTTTGCTACTGGAGGATCCACCCTGAACCCTGAGTCAGATCTGTTTGGTTGCTGACAACGCCCTGAAGAAAAACATGATAATCTAAAAAATACCAACAGCTAAAGAAATTGATGAGGAGAAAAGACAGTATTTACCAGGAAAATAAACTACCAGTGAAAGCAATGGTTTTTATTAAAATAAAAATTATCTTTCATGAATCACATTAAAGAAGATTGCTGCTAAACTAACAAATGTACTTATGCTCACAAACATTGCCATCCATCTGCAGGCAAATGCCATTTTTTCCCTTAAAATCTAATTCCATATTTATTGCAAGCTTTATTTTGTAAAAAAGTTCACAGATGTACTTTGCTGATAACTCCATTAAAGCACACCCAAACAGAATAATTAACAGCCTCTCTGGTCTCCCTCAACTGTATTAGCAATCATCGTTGATAAAAGATCTGTTCCCATCAAAGAGATAACAGACTTTTCCCCCGAGAGAATCCCATTAATGCCCAGCAACTGTTGATTGCATTGTGAGGAATTATGTCCTTGAAAAGTGTAAATGCACATCTGCTGTGGAAAACTTTTTGTATTGTCAAAAAAAGCTGTTCATAATAGTAAATATTCAGTAAAACACTAAAAAGATGTTGCTGCGCTTTCTCCATTTTCTTCAAATAAGAAAGGAAGCTTTCAAGCAAGCAGTAAAACCATGTCCACTACAAACTACTCTTATCCCTCTTGCCTCCTCTATCTACATAGAAAAATAGGTTAAATTAATTACAATTCATATCTGCAGTAAGTAGACTAGAAAACACTTTTGTATATCAAAGCAAATTAGCTGTCTGTAGCCCACAGCCTGGTTCCCACCAATTTTTAATAGAAAATAAAATTAAATACTACAGCAATTAGTAAGAATTAAAACATCTGGTATTAAATCATATTTTATTGGTAGCTGAAATATTTTCCTCTGAAGAAGGTTTTCAAATCTACCTGATTATAGGAAACACAATGATATTTTAGCCATTTAACCTTCCTACTGCTAGGGAGTGGGGGCAGGGGCTTATTAGATGGCTCTGTCCACAGGTGATCTTGGAGCAAAAAAAAAAGGAGTTTGTCTTCTCAAAACAAACAAACAAAAAGTATAAACCTTGTGAAGATAACCTTTGAATATAAAGAAATTCAAGCCTCTTCTCAAAAGCAGAGAGCAGTTTTAGTTCATCAGTTTTCAAAGGCATGCCTGTATTTATGTCAGATGGATCAGGTCAATAGTATCCTTGCACACATCAACTTATTTTTTGGACCTGACCATGTAATTAAGGGGCTTTTGTCACCAGCATTTTCCAAAGAGGGCAGAAGTGCTAATGAGCTAATGACAGCTGCCCAACATATACTCCTCTAGTTACTGGAGCCACAGCACAGGCTGTACAGGAAATCCATGCTACATCCTCACATCGGGCCACGGGGCTCTGTGCTGCCCCTATACCTGTCTCCTCAAGCCCCAGGGAAAGGAGGCAGCCAAGCTGCTGCTATGGCAGGCACACTGCTAATAGAGAGAGACTGGCTAGTCTTGCTTGCCAGCCGGGTTTGGAAACTGAGGCGATGTCAAGAGAGAAGTTTAATCTGTCAAACCAACCCGTTCGTCACAAACACCTGGAGAACCTCTGTCAGGGTACTCCCCTGCCCCACTCTTTTAGAAATCTTCTCATCCACTGACTCTTGGCCTGTGCTGGGGGAGAGGTCATGCTCTGGCCACAGACCCCAGAGCCAGCCCTCTCCTGCCAACCAAAGCTTCTGCAAGACCTGTGCAGCACAGGCACCTCGGCAAACAGAAAGTCTTGGCTTCCAGAAATTACTGTAGAATCACAGAGCCGAGAGATTTATGTTGAGGACTGGAAATTACATTTAAATTGGTGCACAAAAATAAGAGAAAGGAGCAATTTGAGGAGAAGAAAGATAATTTTCTTTGTCTACTTTATTCAGGAAATACCAGTGTGAGTCAGTGATGGTGCTAAACTGCAAAACCCAGTATTTTATCCTGTTATTGCTATAGCAATACAGACAACATGCCAGTGTCACAAGAGATAATAGCATTTAAATAGCATAATAAGGGCTGCTATAAAATACCTGGAGTAGGTGCAAGGTCATGTCAGTCCCTCAGAGAATACTTTCTTCATGTAGGTTTCCATGCTTCAGGAGAGTTTTAAATGTTTCAGACAAATCTACTCCCAACTCATTCTCTATAACTATTCCTGACATTCTCTGATAATAGCTGTGATGGGTTTGCATCTGAAGACTTAACACCCTACCTTCTTTACTTACTGAAACTTGTGCTGAACTGTAATGATCCTAAGTATCTTATACCACGGTTTCCTCTGCAATAGACAAAGGTCTCAAACACATAATGACCTAACAGAAGGACTGGGCAGAAGGAGAGGGTGGGTAAAAATTAGAAATTTCCTTTTGTTGCATAGCAGTTGTGTAAAAGCAGAGGAATGCAAAGTGACAGTATTGTGGTGCTTTCCCCCTTCCTTTGCCAGACTACCATCAATTGATATCAGAGTCATTCCACCAGCAATGAACATGAGCTAAGAAATCATAACTGTATGATTAAGGCTGGATAGGCCACTCCAAGGCTCCTCATTCCAAGCCAGAAGGAACAGATTTCTTCATCTGAAGAACAGAATCAATTCATCTCACTTTAAACCTAAACATTAACAAATATTTCCTGCTATTGCAGACAAACTAAATGCATGTCAGTGATCTGCTGGAAGTATACCTAGCCTTCAACCAAAGAATTCTGTCTTCTCTTTAAGTGCAGAAGTCTAACAATAAGATATTACATGAACTCAGTTTTTTAAAAGGCAACGATAAGAACGAGTGCTCTGTCAATTAAGCTTTTTTGATCTCATTCTGAAGCATCCAAGAATGTCAAAAAAGCCACTTTTAATTATCACACAATTTGACTAATCTTTTGAATTTAGCATTTACTACCCTGCTGAAGGATTCAGCACTGCTATTGACCATACCCCTCAGCTAGCTTTGCCAAAACAGCTCTTTGGTGTCTTCATCTGTGCCTGCTGAAGGAGATTAATGCCATCACTGAAGCTACAATGAGCTTTAACTTGGAACACAATAAATGGTTCAATAAATGTATAGCCAGTTGGAAGCAAACATGCTTTAAAGGGGTGACTTTTAGGATATTCTGCTTTAAAATTAAGACTGTTGAATATTGTGCTTCTGCCCTTTTTTAGGGCAATACTGAGAACCAAGTCACTACACATACACATGTACTTTTTCCTGTGTTTTCATTTCACCTACTCTCTGCTGATCCCCACTGTAGCATGCTACAGAAATAAAATTTATTATTTTTGCATAGTAAGTAATAAGGAAAAAGCTTTTTTTGGAGAATGCATTTATGGAATAGTGAGAGAGAAGCGAGTTCTCATTGGACATCATTATCATGATATATATGCTCATTAACTTAGAATTAATCACCCAAAAAAAAGTCCTGTCTAATTCATTTGCCCATTTAAAAATATTTTACAATTTAAAGAAAATGTGAAAAGAAATGTAGGGTGTTTAAGGCAAGAATCTGGATATCTAAGTGTTCAGTTCACAAAAAATGTTTGAAAATTGTAGCTTTAATCATAAAAATATTTACAATGGTAAACCTGTAACTTGACAATATCATCAAAAATGCATGATGATATGCATAGTAAATTATGCAGAAGTAATCTGAAATACTAATAAGGTGCATGGCTGGAGAATTTTAAGGTTTAACACAAAATATTTGTGCACAGTAGAAGTCCTTTAACACCATACATCAAATCAGACAACAATGTGACTAGATATAAAAATTAGAAATATACTAAAAATGGAGCAATTCAGAGGGGAATCTAGCAGCAAACATCTTAGCTTCAAAATTAAATTATTCATTCTTGTGATTATTGCCATTCCCCATTTCATCGCTTTATACTCACAGAACAAATTTTGAGGTTTTAATTTTTACTGGTTTTCCAGTTTCTCTGTGCTTTCCATTTTCATTCTTTTCTAAGGTGTGAATACATAATTGCAAAAATTATTCTTTTTTTACTAAAAGTTTATAAAGCATCTGGAGTTTTTATTTTACTTTGAACTAAGCAATTTAAGCAGTGATATATGTCTAAAATTAAGACCTTGTACATGTAGAGATCATGCAATAGTTTGACAATTATAAAAAGCATTCTTGCAAGAGTAACCTCATTTCACCTGAAGGATCAGGGAGAGGAGGAGAAAAAAGATTTTTTTTTACCACCATTACTGTTCACAGTATTGACAAAAGGAAATAAAATAATAAAAATCAAAACAGCTGCCCTGTAACCTTGATTTATAAAACTGTACTTGAAAAACAGATGTACTGTTTCCACTGTATACTAGTTACATATTTCAGATAAATAATAAGAGTCATTTAGTCCAAAAAGAGTAAAACATCATATTTTGATGGAAGGAACAGTATTGCTTGGATACAGGATTTGGACAGCAAAAGCCACTTTTCAGAGTGCCACAAGGAGACAAAGTCAAGAGATAAAAGCTCCCAGCCTCCACTGGAATATTTTGTAGTAACTCTATTTAATTAAAATATAAAGTATCCCATTACTAACAACAAGAACACCCAAAGTAGTTAGCAAGCCTCTCAACAGAATAAGAAATATATATATAAAAAAAAAATTTAAAACCAATTGCAAGAAGTTTGGAAGCAGACACTGCTCTAAATAGAGTATTAAAATTGTTTGATTTAGGTGTGCACATATTAAGTGTTGTGAGGAAAGAAGAAAAACAAGAAAGCTGACCCCAGAAAAGCAAGCTGTCTCTTTCTTTCCCAGCTCTTAGATTTCCTACCAAAAGAAAAGGTAGCTTTCTCTACTTGAGAAGCAAAGATCACTGATCCTTTGATTTGGGGCCGTGTGGTTTTTGTTTGTTGTTTTGGGCTTTTTAAAGTCTGCCTGGGAACAGTATTCCACTGAGAAAAGCAGGATGTAAGGGGAAATTAGTGCCAATGAGAAAATGGCTGAATTTAGAGGAACTATGAAAAGCTTTTGAACCCTTAAAACATTCACAGTCACACTGAAAATTCCCCTCCATGTGCACATAGGTTGTTAAAAATATCATTTGCCACTAGTTGTCCAATAGCAGCATTTTGACATGTTCCTCCTTGGAATAAGTGTTCTCCAACAGCCAGCCAGACTTTGATTCCTGCCCTGACCTTCACCCACATCATTCCAAGCACCTAGTCTAAGGTCAAAATTGTTATCTCAATATTTAATAGTTATGGGCCTGGTTGATTCAAGGCTAGAAACTTTAATAACACCCATGACAAGAACAATGCTTAATAATATCATACGTATAAGGAATATTCTTATTTTCCCAGATTTTTAATATACCAGACACCTTAGAATGTATAGTTTTATGTGTCAGTTCTGATTTGCTAAGCCCAAGACAGACAGAATACAGTTTTTTTGCTAAAACAAAACCAGAATTTTTCCTGAACCTTAACTGCAGAACATTTTTTGGAGTTTACTGGAGGGAACAGTATTATTACTGCCCTGTGCTCTCCCCCAACTTAACAATATAGTTCTGCCTTCTCCAGAGCTCCTAAATCATCAAAATACAGGAAGTGTAGCTACTTTCATAGCCTCTGAAGATCACTGGAAGTCTCAAGAGAAAATATTTTATTCTGAGAGTTTTGAGTCAGATACCTTGATCAAAGAGACTGGGATATAAAAGCTCAAGTGATCTCCCAAACCTTTTGAGTCTCACATGTCAGTTTTCCTGGAAGTGCACAAACACCATTCTCTGCTTCATCAACAGCTCGACAAAACTCAGACTGGCCCAATGGTTTGAACCTGCATTGTCCCTTCTATGTAATTATTCCTTGTCAAGATGTCTGAAGAAAACAAACCATAAAAAACAAACCTGGAGCTGTGGAACTCTTGAAATTTTTCTGAGCTTTCTATTATTTTTACAGAAATGTCCAACTGAACAATATGGTAAGTCACAAACATTTATTTTAGCTGATGTAAGAAGAACCCGACTTCATTAGTGTACACTAGCTTTTATGTGGCTGTGGCCTTCTTACAACTGTCTCATTCTAGCTCACAGCAATGGGACAAGGTATATACCCAATAAAAATAAACCTGTTCCACTGTTCAAGTGTGAGGCTGCCCCACGTGGTACAAACTGTGCATGCCAAACTAATATGTATGTGGAAGTGTGAAAAAAGAAGGGGAGGGAAAAGATGAAAAATACCTTAGGGGGGAGTATTTTCTCCATAACCAATGGAAAACAGTCCTTATGATGAGCTACTTGAATGCCCTTCTATGAACTGCATCCTTTGAATTACACAATTCAACACTACACAAAAGGTGACCTTTTCAGTATTCTTTATGCGAGCTTCAGTATTCTTCATGCGAGTTCCCTGGATGTTCAGGCCCTCTCCCCAAAGGTTAGTCTGGTTATAATCAGGAAGGAAAAAAGACAGCAAGCTATTCTACAAAAGTTAAAGTGTTCAGCTCTATTCAGTGTCCTTTTAGTTATTCCTTAAATTCTGTTTCAGAAGAAGGCCTGTTTCCAAGAAGCAGCAAACACTCTGTGTTTTGGAAAAAGCTCTGCCTAGAAGAATTCATGTCAGACTGATATGCATTTAATGTGATATAAATGATATGTGCTCTTGAGAGCAGGAACTTAAGTTTGCAACAGGTTAGGCAACCTACTCAGGGCATAGTCTGCCACAAGCTTCTGGATAAACTACTCAAGAAGTTCTGTAATCAGCAGAACTAAAAATCCATACTGTGCACGGCTGTGTCTCATGGTATGATGACCAGACATCTAACAAGGTACAAGTTTTTAATTCCTGTTGAGGCAACTGAGGGATTCTGTCATGTCTAAGGGTTAAGCACCCATTTCTTTGCAACAACAGATGAAATACTGAGGGGAGAATTGAGAACAATCAGTCACAATAAGTCTTCTTTCTGAAGACTTAACAACACATTTAGCTATGTATCATGTTTGCAGATAGCTAAAGCTAAAATACTATTTTTAAATTAAAATGCACATTGAAATCTCAGCTTTTGAATTGGTCTCTCAAACAGAAAAAAACACACTATCAAAACAAAAAAAATCCCTGTCTCCAAAACATCCTTTCTTCTGTTTTTCTCCACAGCAAAAACTAGGCCTGGTTTCTGTTTTAATTGAAGCTCATGCATGGTTCATTCTGATTTTCTGCATGCTCCAGTTTCTTTCATCAGGATTTATATTTATATGCTCAACAGTTTATCTTTCAGCTCTATATAATTTTAAAATTACAAAAATTTAGTTTTATTAGACCCTTTAGACCCTCACATATTCAAAATGTGAACAAGCCATAACACAATCTGGAGAAGACACATCAAAGTGCTATAAACCTTTTAGTTCTGAGTATTTTATATACTTCTCCCTTCCTTCTAGCTTTTCTCTCTTCCCAAATGAAATATGTATTATTCTCACAGGTGTTTGTCAGCAACCTGAACACATCTATCAATTTAACACTTGAGAAAAAATAATATCTACCTTTTCCAGCAATTCCCAGACTACAAATCAAGGTCTTTTCCAAAGGATTGAACTGAATTTTGAGATAAATACAAAAAGAACCCAGGGGAACTCTTTTAATCAACTTTTTTTTCCAAAGGTGATCTTTGTTTTCCTTCATTTCTCTGTTTTCACAGTTGTGATTTCAAGTGAAGAGTACTTTAAATCTCTCAGAGATAGTTCATTTGCCATATGCTAAACACCCTCACAAACAATTTCTTCTTGGACTTCAATTGATACAAGTCCTGCTTATCGAAAATCATGATTAATTCAGTTCCATTTTTGCCTATTTTTTTTTCTCACAGCATAACAGGCAAAATATTCCAAATTACATTTGCTAGCTCTGAAGTTGCAGATGAGGAACATTGTGTGACTGTTGGAGATAGCCTGTGCAGGGCTAAGAGTTGGGCTTGATGATACTTCTGGGTCCCTTCCTACCCAAAATATCCTGCAATTCTGTAAACTTGTAGTTTGTCTAAACTTTTACTTTTACCATTTTCTTCTGCTTAGTAGTGTCTTTGTATATAGACACTATAGATATGTGTCATATATCTTATGACACAAAACTAAATTTACAGTTTTACCTCAAAACATGCATCAATAAAAATTATTGTTCCTCCACTCACAGAAATACAGGAACTGAAACTCATTCATACATAGAGAATGCAGACCTCATTTTACAGCTGTATATTAAACATAAATTCAGCAGAGTTTAATACTACTTAAATCAGTTTATACTAGCATGAGAGGGCATTCAGACCCCCATACTCCCATACTTTTTCTCTCCCTCTCCCCCACCTCATCCCAGAGCTAAAAATGCATAAAAAATTGCATCTTCGCTAACCACCCAGGAAACCAAATAACAAATTTCACAAGAGTAATGCACATTTAAAAAATCTGGAGCAAAGCTGTACCATGAGTTGATCTCTCAAAATAAGACAAGCAACTGCTTTTAATACATGCCCTCACACAACCTTTACTGCAGTACATCTCTGCATCCTGCACACAGACACTGGTGCTCTAGAGAGAGCTCTCAGCTGTTTCCTCATATTTTAGGTCCTCTCTTTCAGGACTATTTGCAGGAAGCACACTTATGAATGACATTAATTGCAGCATTGCCCTGAGGTCAAGCAATATTTAATAGCCCCACCTGACAACACAGTCACCGCAGGTGAGTATTATTAGTATTTCAAATACCCTGTGTAAGCTGTTGAATTGAGATCTCCATTTAAACACATCCTCTGTTTTCCCATCTAGTTCTAAAATTCTTTTCAATATGACACATTAACTGGCAGGAAGACTGAATATAAAGATTAATGTACAAAGCAGCTCCCATCTGCCTTACTTTAGCAGCTTACCTCACCTGTCTTACCTTTAAGACTTTAAGAGAATAGATTCTCATATGTTTATAATGAGCCGTTATGAAGTTCAAATCTTTTTACTTAGGCAAATAGGAAATATTAATTATGGTCACTTTCAGTGACCACTAGTTACTCACTACCTTGTGAATGCAGAAAAAACTTAGCCTGTTTAGCTGCAAATGGAAAGGTACTTATAAACATAACCTGAAATAGCACACTGGTCAAAAAGAGAGATGAGATTGCTATAACTTCATAAAGAGCAATGCTGTCCACTGACGTCATCAAATCTTGGAATAATGAACAGCCTGTGTTTGCATAACAGAAATTATTTTGAGACTAATAACTAAATATTGTTTCTCTAGCCATGATTTTTAGCTCTCTGGTGAAGACCACAACTGTAGGCAGATTAAACAGCAAATATAAGGTATTGTTGAAGCAGAAAATATTAAAAGGATTAAGAAGCAATTAATGAAGTATGAATTAGAAAAAAAATAAATAAACCCACCTAAAACTGTTAGACATAATGATGCAGATGAAAACTTCCATTTCAAAAGTCTTGTCCTAAGAGGAAATGCTAAAGTAGCTCACCACATTCCCAGCTAATAGCTACTGTTAAGCAGTATATCAAGTCTGTTGTATTTCTGCTGCTTTTCAGTATTCCTCCTGGCCTGCTCCTTAGAGGCAAGTCAGTGAATTGGTTCCAAGAGAAAAATGAGACTGCTTTCCTTCCCACAGATACTTAACACACTTTATATCAGTACAGCAAAAGACACACTCACTCAGGAGAAGTACAGGGCTGAGAAATCTGTTTATCATCCCAAGAATGTTCCCTATCTCAAGGACCAGAAGCAGTAACACAAAGTTAGACAGGAGCTAAATGAGGAGAGAAAAGCACATGCACAAGAGCACAGTTTCTTTTACCTGTTTGCAATCCTGAGGATATGCTTGGACGGCAAGAAGTAACAATGAGAGACAATTAATTCCCTCTTCAGCTTCAGGAAAGAGCTGTCAATTACATTCAGCAATTAAACCTGGTTCTGTATCACCTATTCTAGCATGGATGTAGAGGAAAATTAGTAGCTGTATTTGCATCATAATGTACTATGCTACCAGGCTGGCAGAATTCCAAACATATTTACTAAAATATTTTATTAGTTTTGCATCTGAAATACTTTCAATGAAAGTGTAAAGCCTGCATGATGATAAACTACCATTTCAAACCAGTCCACTTTAGACCTAAGCTATTCAATATAGCCTGGAGGAGAACTAGGACTGAATGCCAGCAGACTTTTTGAAGATACCTAGGTATTTATGAAAATTTAACAAAAAGAGGTTCATGCTGAATGCAAGGTCATGTCTTGTTTCTTGAGGTTTTTTTAAGCAATGAAGTGAGGAAGACTGCAGTGTTTAAATCATGGAAAATGACTGGTAAAAAGTTTTCATCCTTTGAGATAAGGAGCACACTTCACATATTGGAGGTCATAAGCTTCAGAATAAATATTCCTGGTGGGATATCAGTTTATGAAGTTCTGAACAGAAAAAGGGCAAGAAATAAGATTAACTGAAGCATGACAACATCACTACCACCAGCAATTATTCAGCACTTGCTTGCTACCTTGTAAGAAAGAAGAGGTAACCAAGAGAAAAGAGATGCTATACTACAGGCAATATTTAAATACTTTTCTAGTAGTTACTCTTTATTTACACATTTTGCTCCATCACCCAAATTATTCATCACTACAGCATTTCTTTGTCAGTTCTACATGTTCCTTCAAAGTTTGAGGTCATTTGGGGGGACTATGAGGGATGGTGGTTCGTTTTGGATGTTGGCAAACAATCCCTAAATATACTGAGCAATTTCTCTTTCATTGTTAAGGTGACATGCTACAATGCTATATAGCTGGAACCTACAAATTACTTTAGAATTATACCAATGCAGACATTTTTTCATTAGAAAGAAAACAAATCTAAAATTATATTAGTTTGTACAATTCAAGAGAAAAAAAAAAAACACAAACAAACAAAACAAGACCCCCTAATATTTATTTAGATTTACTTTGCATCCTGTAATCTGGATTTAGCCCAGAGAGTTTACACCTTGATTCCCAGCTTCTCTCCTCACAGGTGAAGATTTCACAAGGCCTCCTTCCAGCTGAGGGTCAAAAAGTGTTTAGAATTGGAAATGCAGAAGGACTGCAAGATGCTGGCATAGAACAAAGAGAAGGAAGCTGTGGGGTGAGTGCTGGAAGCAGCACAACAGGAGATGAGCATCAGTTCTCCAGATGTGCAGTGTCAGTTGTCAGGCTTATTTCTACATTTCAGTGCATCAAAGAAAAATGTTTTGTACCCAGCTGAGTGGCAAGTAAGATGGGAAACCAGTATACAAACCATCCTGGAATTTAAGGTGCAGTTCTGCTTTGAGCAAGTGAGAATAAAAAAGGATTTGTGTTTCTCCCATGAGATCAAAACAAAGATTTTAATTGCTGAAGTTGATTATCAAATATTTTTGACCTTTATCACTGCCATCTAATCTGAAATAAATAGCTCTAAGGACAGCTGGTGAAAGCATGCTGGGGTTCATGAACTTTAATACATACCCACTGTTTTTTTCCCCCTAGCAGTTTCTGGTTCTTTAATCAGGACAAAATACTAAGTGTTGGAAGTAAGCATGCTCATACCAATAACCACACTACATGACTGTTTCAGGGTTTTGTTTGTTTTGTTTGCTTCCATTTGCTTGTTTGTTTGTTTCAGATATAACCCACTGTTGGTGTATACATGGATACTCTCCAGGTTCCAATTTTTTCATTCAAATCCAGTCTCATGAACTGCTACATATGATCATGGTGGTACTTGTCACTGTACTCAGCCTCTGGAACAGTTCTGCAGAGCAAAAGCACATGGCAGCCATTCAGAGAACAAAGATTTTTAAAGATTAAAATGATTGAGTCTGTTTGAAGGATATCTGAAAGCAGGTGCTTGCCATGTGAAGGCAAGAAAAATCCTCCTCTACTATAGGGCAGAACATGATCAAGAGGAAAGGGTTGAGGAGGGAATGCAAGTATTAACAAAAAAAACTAAAAAGAAGCAAAAAAAGTTAAAATCTAGGTAGGCTAGTTTTCATAACCACAGTTATGAAAACGAAGCCAAACATCTCCATCTCCACTTGCATCCATTCCAACAGGAAAAATACCAAGTGTGCTTAGCTGATAGTACAACACTTGCATGCTGGATCACATGGAAGAGGCCCATGAGGAGACTGCGACTGCTACTGCATGTCACAACCCTCACAGCTCCCTGAGACAGGGAATTCCTTCAAGGCACGGAGGCTGCCAGGAGCAGCTCAGCTCACCCCAGGAGTCTGACATATTCAGTCACTCCAAATGGCTTGCACTGATCTACTGGTGACCTGAAGCTCTTCAGGGCAGGAACCTAAAAGCCCAAATGAAGGTAAAACCTATGTGTAGAATTGCAGATGTCCTGTATTAGGGTTTTTTGTTTTGTTTTGATTTTTGGTGGTGTTTTTTTTTGTTTTTTGGGTTTTTTTTAATTCATTCCTTTCCCCAAGTCTTTGGGCAAGAAATTAGAGAAAATCACTTTCAGTTAAGCTATACTGATGTATATGTATCAGAGGATACCCACTGTGCTTGAAGGGAACAAAAGAAAATCTTTTTCTTGCAAGAAAATAAGAGGTGGAGAAAAGTCCTCTCATCTCTGCTCATCTCCATTATGGGTACAAGCCCATTATCAGTTGTTACAATTTTGTTCTTCATTATGTGGAGAGAGACAGCACAGAAAAAATAGAAAGAGATGCAAGAACATGCAGTGAGTGTTGATGAACTGAGCAGAACATTAGGAATGGAAAAATACCTGCTCAGAGCTAGAGACCAGTTAATACTTACATGCTGCACAGTCTTTTGTTCACAATTGGAAAGACTCCCCAGGTAAATGGAATCTTAACACATGCTAAACTTCTTAACTGTAGTTAAAGCAGTTTAAAACGTGTGAGTCCCCAGATAAATAAAAACATCTGTTTTGTCTTTGGAAGTACTTTTCGAACACCTACACAAGTTATATTAAGGTATTTCTCCAGTAAATCTCCAGGGCAAACCCAAACACCTACTGAAACTCAAGAAGGATTGCACTTTACTGATAAAATTAGAAAATAGTTCAGACACCACATTCTTGCCCTCTAAGTTTTCACTCTGACAGCTTGTAACATCAGGGAGATGAGAAGGGGATGCAGGTTTCAAGAAAGAACTGTTGGCCTGAAAGTAAACACTTCAATTCCACACATGACACTTGTCATAAGAGATAGGAACTCCTTGAAATATTAGAAATGTCACTATACTTCAAAGAAAGAAGAGCATTAAATTAGTTTCTGTGCTGGCTAAATTCCAGTTCTGATAATTAAATTCTTAAAACTTCAACCTCCATTGCCATTTTTACTAACTGTAATATATGTTATGTTCATATATTTTAGTATAATCGACCTAAACACCTTCTAAATACCCTTAAAATTTTCCTGTGAAGACACAGGTCCTCCTTGGAGGCATTGGTTGTTGTCTGGCTCATTGGAATGGGACTTGGGAGAGGAACTCCAAGATATGGTAGTAGAGCTATTGTCAGCATTTAAACAAGCTCTAGTGATCATTCTCTGATAAGACATATTATAATTACTAGCTTAGGTTGATTTGGTTGATACATGCTCATAAGTCTCTAAATCAGTTTGTGATTAAAGCTTCTACCTTCTTCATGAAGTGACAAAAGATAAAAACATGAAAGTTTTTTTACCTGGTGTCAGCCTCAGTTTCACAGCTGTGACCAATAGGCAGTAGAGGGCTCCATGCCACTGCATGCAATTTTTCTTAGGGCATACACTATGTCTAAAAGATGTCTCAAGTTTGTATTAGGTCTGCATGGCCAGGATTTGGTAGCAGGGAGGGATACAGGGGTGGTTTCTGTGTGAAGCTGCTAGAAGCTTCCTCCCTGTCCAGTAGAGCCAATGTCAGACAGCTCCTGGACCTGTTGCTGGCCCATCAGAATGGTATAGCAGCATGTTTATTCTAAAAGAATGATGTAGGCTCAGAAGCAGCATCCCTATAAACACACAGTGCTGCACTGGTGCTCACTTTTCTGCTTCCAAATCACAGCATGCATCATTTCACTGTGCACTCGGAGCCAAATGCTGTGGGTCATCATTAATTCAGAAATCAAGATTTGTTTTCTTTAGCTAGACTGTTGGCTGCAGTGGAAAAATGATTGCTTCTAGTCTCTGCATCAGGTTTTGATTAGGGTTTGATTTTGTTTTGTTTCTGCACAGACAAACTGACTGGAAAATTGCAAATAATAAGTGACATTCAATCATTATTGTACTATTTTCCCATTCAACACAGGTTTGAGGTCTTCAGTGTAAGATATCAAGTTCCTTTCGATCCTTGGTCTCATCAAATATTCAGTAGTGTTATCCACAGATAAATGTACTCTGCTCTGCCTAGACATTTCTTGCATTGTTAAAATGAAGTGTGTCCATCAGAAAAGTTAATGGAGTTCTGATCAAAAATGCACTGGAACCACCAGTACTGGGAGTAGCAAAAAATGCAGAAACACAAGAATAAGGTTATCTGGCACAACTAGTAGAGGAGGAGAGCTTTAAAGTCTCAGTCATTAGAGTTTGATTTGTGCCCTAAAGCATGATCGCTGATCTTTCTTCTGAAAACAGAGAATCTTTAAAAAAATATTTTATACAGATAACGATATTCACAGCTGCATAAAACTGTATCTGTAATGATGTTATTGCAGTGAGTCTTGTGGTTTAATTATGCACTGATGTAAAGTAGCCCCTTTTAAATATAATGGCTTTCATTTTCGTGAACGTTTCCATGTTATTTTGTTACTAAAGGATGTGAAGAGTAATCTTTTTGACCCTTTCCCCTCACAAATCTTTACTTGTGGAAGAAAAGGAGACCATCTGTGGGATTTTTTAGTTTGGGTTGGTTTTTTTTTTTTAATTATTATTTTGGTTTTTATTTCTAAAATAAATAATTTAAATAATTTTAAATTATTATATTTGGTTTTTATTATGTAGCTCCAATTCCTGCTTTAAATAAAGCAAGTTTTAATCTTTTCTTCACTATTCCCTTCTTAAATGGATGTCACTCCCCATCTCTCCTTTTCCTTGTCTCTGTACAACTTCTATGGACTTTTTTTCCTGCTTGGTATGTGAAAGTGGCAGAGACCCCTGACAGAAGAGAAGTAGGCATTACTTTGTCATATACTATTTGTGTAACACTTAATTCTAGTATTTCTTGTTTTCTAGAAGGATTCAGTTTAAAAACCACACACATGTGTAGCTGTAAACCAGCATGGCTGTGTAGCAGACTGGCCAAGAGGAGTTTAATTTCTATTATCTGTGTTTCAAATGGCAGCTGAAGATGTCAGTGGCCAGGAGGGGGGGAAAAATAAGAAAGAAAGAGACAGGAAGGAAGTGGTTTCTGTTCCCCCAGCTCACTGCTAGAAAAGGACCAATGCAGTAACTAAAAGCAGTATCTTGATAAAAACATCCTGTGATAATACCTTACCAACAAAAGCTCTTGTACTCAAGCCAAGCACAAAGACTACTTGTTCAACTTTGAAGTAAAACACCCCTTCACTTTCCAAATACCCCTTCCCTTCAGAAAGGGTTCAGAAGTTCTGAGGAAAATAATGTCCAAATGCAACTCAGTTACTTTCTATCACATACAAATAATTCAACGTTTTCCTTGTTTTTAAATCTATTCTTAACTATGCAAGGAATAAGCTCTACTTTTTTTTTAAACTGAAAAATGCTATACAAATTGACTCTGATGAATAGGGTGTCATAGAGGCCACAAGGATTAAGACACAGTGAGAAAGTACTATGTATGTTTCAGGGAGAAAAATAGACCAGGACGTAGGGGAGTTGCCCTTCAGCCTCAAAATATGCCATTGCATAACAAGCTTGTGCTGGGATCTAAAATCAATCTCAATGCTCTCTTTGAGAAATCCCAACCAGTCGAGAAGTACAATATTTTTAAATAAAAGTCTTAGTTGTAAGACTTTGTTTCTCTTCTAATTATTGTAGCCATATACAATGGGTATAATATGGAAATATTGAATGGGACTTGTTCCTAGGGAACTTGCTGCATCTTGCCTGCTGACACACTAGGGTTAAGAGGTCCAAAACACCCAACATATACCCACAATAAATAGGGAACCACAACAGCTATCTACTTGCTGTATAATACATGTGCAGGATTTGTAATATTGTAAGGATGTAGTACACTCAGTCTGATAGTGAAGACAATTATTTCCATCTCTACTGAGATAACATCAAGAAAATGGGAACAAACAGTCTGTAATTGATAGTTTACAGAGAAAATATTTAATAAAATGAAAAGTATTCTTACTTTTCTAAATCTTAAAAATGACCATAGGAGAGGGACAGCTTTTTATAGTCTCATGTTTTATGGGTCATTTGAGCCATCTGGCTTGCAGTCAGAGCAACTAAACTGTCATTCCCTTCATCTCCACAAGAGAGGAATATAACCTGATTTTCCTACCATAATGTGTACTGATGGAACAAGACATAAAGGTTTTTTACCTGGAACAGAGCCTAGGAAGACCCCAGTGACAGCTTTTATGGCATTTCAACTCAGTTTCTGAACAGGAGCAGTTGGCCAGCCCAGAGCTGGTGACAGCTCTTTGCTGCTTGTCAGACAGGAACCTGACAAGCAAGGGCAGATGAGAAGGTTCAGTTACAAGGTTTTTACTGAACTAAGCCAAGATTTCTGAACTGTGACATGATGCTTTATCTGGTCAGAACAGTCGGTTCAAGATTTTAACCTATACAACACTGCAGAACAAAATTCATGTTTATCTTCCCTGCTTCTCCATCTGCAGGATTATGCTCCCATACAGATATCTGGGAAAGGTCATCCTTTTTCTTAGACTCCCTTATAAGTAGGCAACAGTCCCCGACATGCTCATTCCTTAAAAATATACTTTGATTTGTACTATACAGAAAATATTTACCTGGAGAATACTGAGCAACACATATTCTAAACAGTGGGGTGCAGTCTGCCTCATTATTTTCTGTGTTGCACAGGTTTTCCAGAAAATCTGCTTTAACTCTTGAGATAATTTTCTTGCTTTCCTCTTTTTCCCTGACCACAAATTACAGTTATAAGTTGCAGACACTGTGTAGTGAAGTTCCAGAGTGGTGCTGAGCACCAGTGGGTTTATTTCAACCTCTGGGTTGATCCAGGCAGACGTGTAAGCAAGATGATCTATTGTAACCTTCAGGCCTTCACCATGACATTTATAGAAACCATGAAACTCTCTCCAAACCATTTATTTTAGTTCTGTAAGTGTTAGGGTAAAGATGACCACAGGAACATACACACTGAGATGCTTCTTGCATTTTGAATGGAAATCCTTACTGCGACAAAGATGAGATTTCAATTCCATCATCAGCACACCTTGAACAAGGTTTCTTGTGAACGCAGGCTCCAAGTCAGAGCCAGGACTGAGGGATAAGATCTCTGTTGACAGGGATACAAAAATTATATGTGTGGAACTGTCTGTGAAGAGCCTCCTAAGTGATTTAAATACAGAAATGTGTCTTTAATCGAATGGTGAAAGGATATTACCTCTACAGCAGCTTTTACACATATACTCCTTGCACCATTGTTCTAAATATCATCTGCTCAGCCCTGTTCTAGTCAGCAGCCAAATCTCTCCTTTCTGTGTAAGAGTGGTGGATCACAGGTATCTGCACACAGCAGCTTCCACTGCTGGCCTCACTGTGTGGCTGACTTACAGAAGGACAGTGCCCTCATATTTATCCCTTTCCATATGTTTTCACTTTTGAATAAGACTTCTCCACCTTCAGACAGAGGAAGACACAGCTGTCTCCAAAGCACCTCTCCACCAACACTTGTGTCTAATTTTGAATATTCAGAAATTTAAAGAAAACTATAGTAAATATCTAATACCACTGAATAGTTTATATTTTCAAGTCCATCCTCAAAAAACCCCTATCTCCGCCCATGACATTGCAGCTCTCACGGGAAAAGGGATTCTCTATTCATTAGTCCCCCATGCCCTCTTTCTGGAAGTTCTCATCAGCAGAGCATTATATCAACACTTCTTTTCAAGGAGGAACAAGAGGATGCAGAATGTAATCTCCTTTATTTGAAATTGTGCCATCTTATATACTGGCTACACAAAACGTGGTCTGAAAGGCAGTACTGGGAACAATTACTGGTGCTTGCAGGTGTGAAATCAAATATTTCAGACTGATGAATACCAACACCACATGGGCAGTGTACCCTGACTTGCTGTATATAGAATTTGGTTTTCTTAATGTATGCAGTATTGTGCATTTGCACCCTTAGCACCAAGGTTTTGTAAAAATCTTAGGATAGCTTTAAATCAAAATGAGAGAATATTTACAGTCTAAAAATGCAGCCTGCATAAGAAAGGCAATCTTCTTTCATTAATTTTCCTTTTTGTCTACTGCCTTTACCCCGCTATCCAAGCTCTCTATTTCTGAGTCCCTATGTTCACTTCAGGCTCACTTGCATCTTTGCTTCCCAGGTGCAACTAATTCTGAGCATTAATCCCCACATTAGTGGCTAAGCAACAATTATTTGTGTGTGAGACATAGTTCATTTACATCTTAGTCATCTAATCAATCAACATATAACAATAGGAATGTTTTCAAAACCAAAAACTATATTACTTTAATCCACATGAAATCTAATTAATAGTTGAACTACTTATAAGTTACCTATAACAAACAAATACCAAATTTTCATAAAGAATATTCAACATTTAAAGCACAAAGTCTCAAGAAAACCCAAATTATATCCAAATACATGAACAGATCAACATTATGGTGCTCCAGGTAATATTTTTTGAATAAGATTGTCTGCCCATTTAGCAAGTCTAAAGAGTTGTTATTTTTGTAGGAGAAAAAAACCCAAAGTTTCCTTAAAGACATCTCTATACTGCATGTTGTTATTGACTAACTTGAAATAGGTGGCAATACAATAGTAACCCCTTAGTTACTATTTTTAGTTCACTGTTGAGCACCCATACTTTATTTGCATAGTTTTTGCCACTATATGCTTTTCTCAAATATTTGAAATGAAATTAATAACACAGAAGGAAAGACTTACCCCACAATTCTATTTCCATAGACAAGTCCATAATAAATAAAACTCTAGTTTTATAAAATAATAAAACTCCAGTCTTGTCAAAGACATAGTTCTGTTAGAAGTTGAGTGACTGGAACACAACAGTTAGCACCTCCATCACATTTATGTTGTTGTCCACTGAACCTCTTCATCAATGTCAGTCTCCTCCAACAAAGAAACTTTCCACTCCTTTAGCATAAGAAATAATCAGGATCATCTTCTAGTAGGACTCAGTAGTAATTGCCAGCTAGCCCAGTTCTGACTGTATGAACACCCAGCAGTCTTGGGCCCTTGATGCCCAGCCAGTTCTTAGACTTCTACCCTTTTAAAGTCTATCTTTATGAGAAAACTGAGAATATAATTTCTGTCTCCTGAATAACATGAGGTGCAACTGCATCCTCAGGTTCTGTTTGCCACTTACTTAATTCAATCTGGCAGATTACAGAGTATTTTCTGAAAGATGTCTCTGAGTCAAGATGTTTCATTTGTATTAATGATGCTGAGTATGATAATCGCCAAATGTTCTAAAATATTTATTAACTATTTCCTCACAGAATATATACTGTGTTTCCATGTAACTTCCATGGAAGTTCTATGTTTTACTAAAATGCATATATGCAATTCTCCTGTAAACAGAAAAAGAAGTTACATGTACAATATATAGAAATTAGCAATAAGAAATTGTGCACGGGCCCCACATTGCTTTATAGACCTCAATATACTCTTCAACCTCCTTTTACTGGTAGGATTAACTGCTTCACTTTCAAAGAGAAAAGAGGCTGGCTTAACAGGCAGTTCTGAGACACTGGAATATTTCTTAACAATCACATTAGTAACTATAAAAAGAAAGACTAAGAAATCTTTTAAAACCTTGGGAACAAAGTTCATATCATCAAAACTTGGACTGTATTAAATGGGCAAATTTACTGAGGCAGTCTTAATCACTGAAGGCAAGGAATGTTCCTCAGAGGACTTAAAAAGACTTTAATTGGATTCTTCCTGGTATTGCCTACAGAGAGGAAAAATCAGAGCCTGTGAGAGATGTTCACTGAGGAGAAGGCCTGAATCATTAGATCTATGAAAAGAAGAAAACATATATTAAAAATAATTAAAAGAAAAAGAAGTATGAGAAACACAGAAAAAGGGTTAGCAGTTAGATGTGGAATGGGAAAGATAGTTTTGCTTACTGATCAAAAATGTACAGAATTTTGATTCCATTTAAATTGAGGTGGAAAAAAAACCTCCAGATTTAAAACTCTTCATGAAAGCATGCAGAGCTACCAACAGTAGTGTTCACAGTCCTGAAGCCTACAGCTTGGAGGGAGCATTCCTGCTGGCTGCTCAGAACAGGACTCTGGAATTAGGGGCCTAAACAAGGACCAGGAAAAGAAACTGCATTCCTGCCAGGAAAGATGATTTATTGCAGGAAACCTGTCTGGTACTCACTGAACAGCTGAAACTGGAATCAAAAAGTTTAATGTAAATTTTTCAAACAATTACAATCCACTTTTCCCCCCACTATCTCTAACCATGTTTCTGGCACTGCACTAAGAAAGAAATAATATTAATTAGGTATACAAGTTTTCGACAATTAATAAAACTGAAGACTATAATATCCTGGTAACATATGTCTAGTAAAGTGGAACATATCCATGACTCTTGGGTTTCCTACTGTTGCACCATGGTCCCCCTAGGAACACCCAGGATCTGGTAGATCATGTAAGAGAATTTACCCAACGAGTTTACAGAAATTCACTCCCTGGGAGCAACAAAGGGCACTTCTGGCTTTCAGCCCCTCTCCCTTGTTTTCCCTGTCCCTCTCATTTGCACTGTGCTGAAACCTCAGACAGGGAGTCATTGTGGTGAGCAACAAAGGATGATGATAATGGAGCATTACCAGCCCTTACAGAGTACTCAGTGAGGACATATTTCTCTTCAGCCTGACTCTCACTGAATTTAGCTACTTAGCTCATCCTTCCTGTCTCAGCAATGTAAAAATCCACATGATGCAGAAGTCACCACATTAACTTTACTGTTGATAGTTTTTTAAAAAAGCAGAGAAGAACTTTTACAGTGCCTTCCAGAGGTGTATATTTAATCTCTTTTGAGACTTTCCCACTTCTACTCCAGGAACTCTTGAAGGCTATTGTATGAAGAAATTCTTCGTATCTCTCAGTTTCTTTAAGAGGCTATTCCTGAAGCCTCAAATCTCTAGTTGGTCTTACCCTTTGAGGGAAAGACAAAGTTGAATAGAGCAGAGATCTCGCAGTCAGATATCTGGATCATATATGTACTTTATTAATATCCAGCACAAGACCATAAGACTATTTTCAGAGAAAGAGTTTCTACCCAGACATAATATTTCACATTCAGCACATAACATGTTTGCTTTTACAGAAGTGAACTCCCTGTTTCTGCCCATTGTTGGCAATTAACTCCCCCTTTCCCCTCATCATACATCAAAAGCACAGTGGTCATTAGGATCAGAGGAAGAAAGACAGCAGAGAGCTCAGTAGGGACAGATGGACTCCAAAATGCAAACAGTTTCCCTGTCAGAATGTGACAATTTAGGGCTTTGCTACAGTTACCATGGTAGTGCAGCAACCACTGGACCAAGGCATCCACAGAGTCCTGGGCAATCGGACACACAGCTCAAGATCAGCAAGTGGTGTGCCAGGAGACTGCTCCTCAAGGTGAGCCTGTAGAGGGGATGAGCAACCAGCAGTGCTTGGCTCCAGCTTGAACAAGAGCACCCTGGAGGGGAAGTGAAAAAGGTGCATCAGCTGTGATCCATCATCATGTCTTCCTTTCTTAGTGATGGGGAAACTTGTTCAGGCCCCCTTTTTCTTTTTCCTTTCCACTGTCATGTTCCCACATTCCAGCCCCATGATCATAACCCAGCTGGCACTGTGGGGACTGATGCCACCAGCAAAGAGCAGCCCCACACCCTGGGCTCACTGAGCACAGCCAGCACAGGCCTTTCTCACAAAGCTCGGACACCAACATCAGAAATCTTCCATTTATCACTCTGTAGGAGTCATTTTGTTTATCTTTTGTTTGCACTTGGAGAGCAGAGGGACAAAGGGTAGGAATGAGTTGGTCTTCTCTCTTTTGGCAAATTAAACGGTGTTTGAAAACAAAATCTAATTTGTGCCTTATTATCAAAATGAGACGATCATTTCCTTGCCTGTGGTAGATCCTGCAGACTAACAGTATTTATCACAGAATGAATATAGTTCCTGAACTAAGAAAATGCAAATTTGATAAAATATTGTATGTTGAATTATGAGAATCATCTCAGGATTAGCAATAAAATGTCACCTTAAATTTATTTAAGATTAAGTTGTCCTGAACAAAAAAAAGTCTGTGTCATTGCCAAGGTAAGAATTTTGTGCCTTGATTTATTTGCAACCAGACTACACAGAAGCAGGAGCTGAGTTGACAAACACAAATGAATAGCCAGGTATATGGAAAAGCAAGGACATACCTCAAAACAAATGAGAAGTGAGATTCAGGGCACCTTCATTCATACTTAAAATAAAATTTTGATGAAATTATGGTGCATAAGTACAAAAAAAATCTACCTGGAAAATGCAGTCATTTGCAGTCACCTTCTTCCTTACCCACTTAAAGCTCCTGAGGCATTTGCCTGTCGGCATGAGATTTGTCTGGGCAGCCAGCTTCAATGCCTGAGCACAAGCAAACACACCAAGTTGTAAGGCATTATCTGTAGCATGCCTGCCACAAAAGAACAGATATGTACAAAGGCAGATGGAGTCACTCCTGAAATGGAGTGGCTGTTTTCATTAAAGTAGTCAGACACAGGATGGAAGTGCTCTGTATAATTCCCATCTCACCTTCAGGACTTTCAAAACTCTATTCCACTTCCAACCATTGCCTTGTTTCACTTCACCTGTGTGCTGAACACCAGCTGCTTTGCAGGCAAGAAACAAAACATCCCTGCACAAGAATGAGAGGAGCAAAGAGGAGGCTGCCTCTCCACCAAGAAATACTCCTATGAGAAATTCAATTCTATGGCCATCTAATATAAAATTAGTCTAAAAAATCTTGGGTGGTAGCTGTTGAACCTTTCCAGTGACGAGGACCTATTTTTCAGGAGCAGCACCTGTGTTTGGAGTGACCTAGTATCTACTCCTGGATCTAGACCACCTGAAGTAACAAACTGGAGAAAATACAGAAATAATCATATTCATTCTTCTGGACACTCTCTACTCACCAGGTATGAAATGGCACTAGCTTAGAACAGTCCTAAGTCAGACTTACAGTACAATCAAAATCTGTGTGGATACATATCATCTCCGCAGAGTAAAATAAAACTATGACTTGTCAATCCTGATTATTTATGTTTCAACAAATGAAGGAAGAGAAAGTACATTTCTCAGTAAAGTTTCCAAAGTATAATAAGTGTTGGAATATCTGCCAGAATAACTTCTTGACAGCTAGTTATAGAATTTTTTCTGAGTAGTATCAGAGGGTGATGGACTCTACAATTAAGTGTAAATATTTACTTATCTGCACTGAGACATTCCTGTTAGTGTACATGAATATTTATGCTTGAGTTATCTTTGAAATGATCTCTTGCCTGAAATTTCTTGCCACAGCTGTAATGGGGCACAAGATTTCCTGCTTCAGAGTCTTGCATGTATAAACTCAGTGATAGTTTTTTAAGTGGTATGGTTTTCATACCATATTATGTATGTATGTACTGCATATGCAATTTACACCTATCCATATGTATATCTTTATGGAAGCAGGCAGCTGTCTCTGAAAAGCCTCTATGGTAAATCCAGCACAAGAACTGTGACTTCATAGTTATAAATAGACCTATGAATGGGCCTATGAATGTGCCTATCCGTTGCTGAGTTTTTTAATTCCCAATTGATTTACTTAGTTATCTATCAAGGGTGCATTAGACCCCAATGGCCTCTGGCTCAGCTTTCTTCCTTATTTAAATGTTCCATATCCCGAAAAGATGAAACGAGGCTTCTTTTCTGCTTTTTCAAAGTTGTTTTTTTTCTCTTATCAAAACCTCAGAGACACAAGCTGTGCTCTCCAAGGACACAAGTGCAGAAAGGGCTATGGCTGCTAACAACAGGTACCTTTTATACCTACTATTGACCAGTTAGGAAACTCTACATATTTTGTTTTGTTCCCAACACCAACGAATATCAATTTCATTGACATGTCCCTTCTATTCTAAATTTTCTCCACCAACCAACATACCACAGGAACTTGTGTCAGAGAAGAAAGGAAGAGAAGGAGAGGAAAGAAGGAGAAAGAGAAGAAGAAGCCAACACCCTGAAATCCCCATCTTGTCTCTAAATAATATATAGAGCAAAATCCTAAAACTACAACTAAACTCTCTGTGGTACACTAAACAAAAATCCCTTCACTTCTCTCGTGCATTCAAGTTCTCCCAAAAGTGAAGGGAGCTTCTCCCTGCAAGCTTAGGTTGCAGGCTAAGCCACTTTTTGAGGAGCTCTGGGGATAAAAAGACACCCAGAGGGACAGGAGAAGCCCTCAGGCTTCCCTGGACTCCAACAGTCATCAAATAAAAGTTCCTTATATGTTGTTTGCCTCTTTATTTTTTTCATAGCTTTTGTCTCATAAAGAGAATTGGTGAATTGGGTTACAAATACAGAAAACCAGTTTTATGATCTTTGATTCAGTTGTAAGGTGACCTTGCACTGGGCCTTGTTCAATTTCATGGTGTTCACGTCATCCAGCTCCTCAAACCTGTCAAGGTCCCTCTGGGTGGCATCCTCAAGTGCATGTCTCAGCTTGATGTTGTCTTCAGACCAGCTTCTCAAGCTCACAGTCTAAGTCATTAATAAAGATACTAGTCCCAGTACAGAACCCTGAGGGACATCACTTGTTACTGATCTTTAGCTGGAGGTCAAGTCACCGACAGCAATGCTTTGGAAGTCTCCATTCATCCAATTCCTTATTCATCTAAGAGTCTATCCATCAAAACCATATCTCTCCAATTTAGAGACAAGGATGTTGTGTGGGATTATGTTGATGATTTTACAGAGGTCAAGACAGATGAATGATTTTGTTGCTATGAAAACAGAAAGACAATGTCCTTTTATTAATTGGTTTTTCCTCCATTGGTTCATTATTATGTATCTGTTTAGGCTTCTCTCAGTTTCCACCTATGTAAAGTTGTAAGTAATGAGGAAAATCTCCAGGAACATATATTATTATATAATCAGCAAATGCTCCTGCTTACTAAGTGTGTGCAAAACAGAAGCTTGACTGAGATTTAACAGTTCCACTACAAGTATCTCAGTTGACAGAAAGTGGGGCAATTACCACTGAATTTGGTAGTACTGATTAGAGATGGTCCAGCTCTTGCTGCCAGTTGACCAATTCATGCATGTCTCTTCAACTAATGAGTACAACAAACTGTCTAAAAAGGTTGCACTAAGCACTGAAACCATTCTCCCATTCACTTGCAGATCTTTTAAACACTAGCATTTAATTAACTTACTGGTGAAATGTGTTTGCTTAAGCACAGTAATTGTCATTTTCATACAGGCAGTCCTAATACCTTTACTGGGAGGGCTCAAATACTGTGTTAAAGTTAAGAAAGGTCTTACACTGTCTTATGCCTAGCCTGTGTGTTACACCTCAGGATTAAGTGCCTCAGTTCTCCTCAGCATTACACGAACTTTGTATCAAAGCAAATACACTTCTCTGGCAACGTTTCAATGACGAGAATCTGTGAAAAATTAAGCATTGAAATGAAATCTTCAGCTTGGAAATCAGATTGCCATAATACCAGGACAGTTTATTTCTAAATGCCTTGTAGTCGTCTTTATGGAGAAAAAAAAAGGCACTTAGAGGTTGTATTATGAAATTTTTAATAATTTTTAAAAATCGTGAAGTGAATTGAAAACCAAGTAAAAGTTTCTTCTTGTGTAGAAAATGGGAAACAGAAATCGTAAAAAATTAATAAAACCCTGTGTTGAGGCATGAAAAGGGACACACACCGGGACTGGATTTCACTAGGTCAGGAACTGTCTTCTAGAACACATATCAAATTGCTGCTTTAACTGAAGTCACAAAAAGCAGGTACTATCTCAGTTATGAGTTACTAGGGAATACTTTGGAATGATGTAGTTCATAAACTTAGTAAGATTGAAATGTTTAATAAAAATAACACTTGTTCTAAAATAACACAGCTCTTTTTATGATTCCTTGAATTTCCCTGTGTATTGCATCTTTTTGTAAAATAATCCAAAATTGTTTCACATTCACCAAAATCCTATAATTGATGAAAACTTCTCTCTTTTTCCCTTATATAATGAGAATCCATGTTTTATTTATAGTGTGAGTAAGAAGGCACAAGTAACAGGACTATATTTTAGCCTTAGGGAAAATATGGAGAACCCTAAGAAAAAAGATTGTTTCTACATAGTATTAAACAAACTACTGTTGAATAAGTTAGCAGTTATTAAAAAAGTTATGAGTTTCACTTATTAAAACAATACTAAATGTACATTTTAAACTATCAAAACCTGTAAAAACAGTTTGCTTTCAATAAGAAAACTCTCCTGTATCACAGTCAACAATGAAGGTTTCAAAGGAAATCCTATCAGTAAGCCAGATCAGCATCTCAAGATCTTTCTTACAGATATTCATTCATTAAAATAAGGGATACTGTGAACACAAAAGAGAACTATACATTGGAGTAAAAAGTGTTCAAAACAAAATCCCTCAGATCAAGAATGAAAAGAAAAGCAGTATCTCTCAGCTACCTCAAAACAGTCTAAACAAAAAATTCTCACCTATAGAAAATGAAAACATAAAGTGTCATGTTGACCTTGTACTTGCTAACAACTCTATGTTCTAGCCAAAATTCCAGGTGTTTGGGTTTCACCTTGACTTTACATTTTTCACAGGGGACAAGCTTGCGTCTTTTGCTGGTAAGATAAACTTATTCTTCTGTTTGCTTTAAAACTGAGGTGTCTTCTTCAGTGATGCTCCACATCGATAAGTGAAAGGATTCCGAAGCCATTAGTCTTAGTGGTATATCACAAACACTTAAGTCCTTCAAATTTTTTATTATGAAGGAGACAGTGATGAAGCAAAATCTTTGTGTCTATTTCTTGAAATGGTTCTCAGTCTTCACAGTTCTTTGTACATACTAGAGCACAGCTTAGATATATTTCTTTCAAGGAACCATAAATCAATATATAACTGGCTTATTAAATAATCTGATATAATTAATACACTCCTTCAATTTTAGCTTATTTTATTAAAAAAATTGGAGCTATTCTAGTCTGCCGAGTAAAGCAGACAAACTGGC
>VZTN01015402.1:0-18914 GCA_013400515.1 Erpornis zantholeuca | reverse complement strand
AGCTTCAAATGTACTTTATTAAATTTCCAGTTATTATCTTAGATGGATGTGTTGGGAGACCTTTTTTTGCCCAGGCCATCCTAAGGACAATGCAAATTTCAGTGAAGGAAGCAACATGGTTCTTTTCAAGCTTCATCTCCATATTTTTCTTCCTGCCAATTCTGAAATCAGGCATAATCTGGGCTATCTGCTATGTTTTATATTCTTCTTGTTGAGAAATTAATTTCCCATATAAACTTGGAAAGCTATGATTGTCTCTATTCAAGTGAATTATTTTTAATTTTAATTACGATTAAAAATCAGGTTGAAAAATTATATATTTAAATCGGTAATGTAAATCTTCATGTTTTTCAACAAAGCAAAAAAAGTAGGGTTTTTTATTTCAGGATGAATTAAAGGTCTCTCTTCTCCATTTTTTGGGGTTTTTTTGAGTATCTAAATATTTACAATTAATGGGATAAACCGATAGGAAAATAATAGAATTGAATGGGAAAGCATGGCATCTTCTGTTTTTTTTCCAAGCAGCTTAAAATAGGGCCTTTCAGTCACCTGTAAGACTCCTGTTCAAACACACATCTGCTTTTTTTTTGATGGTATTTGAACATTTATATCCCAGAAGAGCAACTTTACCTTTACTTTAGGTTTCAGTGTATTTCACAGTAATTTTTTCTCAATCCCTATTCTTGACACCAATCGTTTTCATAGAAAGTGTTTTATATATTGCATTAGAAAGGAAGTAGTAACTATTATACAGCTGATAGAAAAAAAAGTGGGACTTGGTTTGGGTTTTTCTACTGCAAAACCCAGTTTTTAGACAGTGCCTCAGCTACAATGCATTTTCTGCAAGTGGAATCACAGGTCAGACCATGAGAGATGACATGCTCACAATTTGTCTATGGAAAATTGGGTCAAAAATAGGCTACAGAAGAATATTTGGTTTAAAAGTTCCAGAAAACACTGTCTGTTTCTCATTTTTCTGAAATATTTCTTCCTCTAAACAATCAGAAAAATCCAGTTCAAATATCACATAGCTTTTCATCACAATAATTTTTAATATCTTAAATAAAAACAATAACCTTAAACTATTTATATCATGGATCAAAAGGCCACTAGATATTTCTGAAAATGTTATTGACAGTCAGAGCAAAACACTTGCAAAGCTGGATTTTAAGAAATCTCTGCTTCACTGTCTTCAAATAGCAAGTTGGCTCAGTACTGTCTAAGATATCTGAAAATATCACTGGGTTTTAGTTAAATTTTGCACTTTAAAAAACTTGTAAGGGTTTGCAGATGTCTGTCTTATGTTCTGCTATNGGTTTGCAGATGTCTGTCTTATGTTGTGCTATAATTTTTCTTGCTTGTTTTTCCTAGTAGGCCCATATTAAACAAAACAAAAACAAACAAGAAAAATTCCCAAATCTTGGTCTACATACCAAACTAGGAAAAGATCGCAGAGCACCTCCAGCTCAATTGTATAACCACACAGGCTACCAAAAATAATCCCTTCTGTTTTCTTGCTGAAGTGTTGAAAGAGCTGCTATTTTGACCAGCATGAATTAGCAGACAGTATTTTAACTATCAAAGTGAACCCTAATTCAATCACATGATAATCCTCAGATGCCAAGGTGTTGTCAAACTGCCAAAGCAGGCCTGTGAAGGCAGAATGACACAACCTAGTGAAATCCCTGAAATAGCCCCAAGCCTCCCTGTATGGCAAAATGGCACAGGACAGACACAGTGCCATGGTTTCAGCTGGTGGTCCCAAAGAAGTACACGTTTATCCCAGTGAGACTTGGTTAAATGAATCAACTGTGTGTCATTAGCTGATGAACAATGCTCATTACCTCACTTCTCCTGCATTGCCTCCAACTCCAGTTTGGTGGGAGGAGTCAGGTGAGTACTAGCTCAGGGATGCCTCTACTGAACTCCTCTGTGTGACACGAGCATCCCCTGATGAGCTGAGGGAAACAGCTTCCAGCTACCCTCAGTGGAGAAGCCCACCCTTGTTTTCTAGGTGGGTGTGACTCAAAAGTAAATATTTTTTCATTGGTACCACTTTAGATGGAACACATAAGATGTGCACACACTTTTAAACAAAGAATGCTTCCCAAAGAACAGAAGAAAGTATTAGAAAACAAAAATGTAAGTGGTACATGTTGAAATTATTTTAGAGAATCATTCAAGAGTGCCCAAAAAACCCACAGCAACTCATCAAGACCCTAGCAAGACAGCCAGCTGGCAAACCCACAGCAATTCCAAAATAACAGCCAGACTCTAGCAGCTGCCAGCTGATCAGATGTTGTAGCTGTTGAGATACTATTTTCCATATAGAATCATATATTTATATCTAAGCCTATTACTATCTAAAACACACTTTTTGTTCTCAAAAATTGAGAATATGATGGAAAACTAGTCAAGAAAAAATTTAGAGGCAAAATTAGATATTCAATATTTAAATGGCAAAGTTATAGTCCATATTCCAAGAATGCACAGGGATCAGAATCACAGTTCAACACCTCTGCCTCAAATACTTTAAGGGATATATTATATGAATAAACTTGAACCTTCAAAAAAGAAAAACCCTTTGCTCTACAGAAAGGCCTTGCACAGTATCCACAGAGACGTCTGCAGAAGTGTTTTCAGAAACTGGCCATGGAGGCACACTGGAGCAGATCAGATTATAAATTCAAAAGGAAACACTGACAGGATCAGCTCTCGGGCTTGAAACAGCATTATGGGACAGCCTGAGAATGGATGCTTGAAGGTGCAAAGACAGGAGTCTTGTGAAAAAAGAAGGTTCTACCCTATGTCCCAAGCCAAAGTCCAAATTACTCCTTGCTCTCTCAAAGCCACCACCACTGCTTGAAGGAAAGAGCGTGAATGAAAGGTGACAACTCATGTTCTAAGAACATTGTTCTCAAGTCAGATGCCTGGACTCAGCACTGGCTCATGGCTGCATGAACTTCTACAAAGATAAAAATGGCGTATTTGCAGATTGTTAATTATATGCTGTAAACTAATCTCTTTATACCAGATGCTGTATATCACTCCAGTGGCTCACTGGGCATTTATTTCTAAGGTTCTAGGAGGTTTACTAAGGGAAAAAAATAGAAATAATGTAAAATACTTATCCCATCTCTCAAGGCTATGAAATTCAAATGGCCATGGGTTTTTTTAATGTTGATTCTGTTTTGTGGGCTATGATCAGGTACCAAGGAAGTTAGCTAAAACCATTATTTCTTCAAAAAAAGCATTACATGACATCTTGATTGAAACACTAGATGAGAACACCTCTTTCCAAAGCTTTTATTAAAAATCTCAGTCTTCAAAGGCAATAAATTAAAAATGTTCCTCAAAGTATAATTAAGACAATTCAGAGAGGTGCACTTAGCCTCCCAAGCACTTGAGTGTTCAGCACCAGACTGGATACAAACTCTTCAGCGCAGGGATCCAAAGAGGTGAAGAATTTGAAAATCCTATTCAATTGGACCAAAAGATTATTAGAATTTTCTTGAATAGCTGGTGTCCCTGATAGTAGCGGCTTAATTAGGCCCTAAGTAAACTCTGTCACAGACCACTACTAAGACAATTCCCTCCCAGCTTCAGCATTCCCTGTAACTCTGGGCTTCCCATCTCCAGCGTCTTTGTGAATGGATCAAACGAGCAACCTATTGCTTCATCATTGCCTATGATATTTTCAGCTCTTTGAGATCTCCATGTGTACAGAATTTAAAAAGACATTTCTGAATGCAAGAGGATTTTCATTTTTTTCAAGATTGGGTGCATTATTTCTTCCCTTTCCAAACCCAAGGGAAATGCTACCTTAAGGAAAGAGTGAGTTACATAAGGAAGAAGAAAAGAATCTGAGATACTCCTACCTGTTTTGCTTGCAAGCCTTTGATTTAGTTTTACAAAGATGAATACATTATTTTGGCTATCAGTGTTGTCAGGGCCTGCTGTGGAAGAGAGAGGGTTTGGGGAAAATGGGGGAATAATTCCTATAGGATTAATTCTCACATCACAATATCTAGAAAGATAGAAATGTATTGGAATGGGTGCAGAGAGAGAGACAAAGGATTGGGGCAAATTATACTCCTCACTGAAAGAAGAAGTCAAAAGACACCACATTAATCACAAGCAGGTTCCCATCCTCTTGAAACAAACTAAATAAATACGTGTCTCAAACTACAGCTAGACTGCAAAATTACAAATTAATGATACAGAAGATTCTATGTTAAAAAACCATTATTAAAGCTGCCATTCAGCTGCTGGAATTCAGACTTAGGAAACAACAGAACTGTCTGTGCAGGCATTATCTCTTACTTCTCATCCTCTCCAGAAATATATAAACTACAGCAACATTTTGTTGCATAATCATCCTCTGAGTGAAGTCCGATCAAATCTCACGGAGTAAAAGGTAGACAAGGGGCTCAGATCCCATCCTCTCCCAGTGCAGCTCTACACTTCTCAGCACAACCTGGGATCTTGCTCGTGTCCCGTGACTTCACACCAGGCTCCTGAATTTCTTGGATCTGAGTTAGTCTGTGTGTTGCCCACAGACGAAGCTCTGGGATAGGAGTTGTACCTCGTAGGTAATGTGCCACCAGTAGTGATTCACCACTGTCATCCTCTTCATGTCAGAGTGTCCAGATTTATTGGATTAAGAACACTGAGATGGAAAATAATTGAGGCACACATCATTCCTTCAACCTGTCTGATTTGATATGCAAAACGGAAGTGGCTTGCTTCTTTCCTGCACACTCTTAAAACATTTTTACAGGCGGTATGTGATTATGAGTACTCTCTCACAATTCTTTCTTCAGAGGTCCTCGATAGAATTTTTGAAGATTTTATGGGTCATCTTCCCAAAACACATCTGTAAAAAAGGTCAGTGGCATTAGCTGTGTATGGCTGAATCTGAGGTATATGATAAAATATGCCTCACACTGTTCCCAGGCCTAGGATTCTGCCTCACTCAAAAGATGCCTAACCTGTTCTGTAATGGTTTACAGATGACCAGCCCAGTTCATTCTTTAACTCTTCGTGTTCTCATAATTCTGCTTTTGAACAGTTGTCTTCCAATTTCCCATTTATTCCCCCCACTCCAATCCAAACAGCAGGGTACCTGTTGTTCCTCACCAAACTGTCACAGCAAAATCCAGTATTTTGTTCTCTTGTCCTAATTCATTACCAAATGCTTTCACCAGTTCCTTCCCCCGTTTTCTGACTCTCACCCAGTCTCTGTCTAACCACACTTTATATTTATTCCATTTCCCCTTTCTGCTTTTACTCCACTCCCCACAGCAAGATTACATTTTCTTCTTCAAGAGACTAGGCTCGCCAGAAATCAATTAAGGGAAAGCTTCTGTAGCCGTGACCTCAAGCATACTCAAGTAATTTGTATCAGCAACAGTTATTCAGCATGGTTATTTCTGAGCTATGAGAACCACGTTCAATTATTCTTATAGGGATGTCACAGGTGTGTCTTGACCACCATTTTGATATCTATCTGAGGAAAATGAAGAAAAATGACATTTGAATTTCTTTGGCCTTTTTAAATATGGAAATAAAAAAAATTCTCTACCAAGTACTTGCCAATTTCAGTTTTCACAGAGATTGAAAAAGGTTGCCCATGACAAAAAATTCCAGCCAAACAAAAACACCAAACAAACAAAAAAGCCCTCACAACTTTTCAAACACCTGTGAAGACTAGAGAACTTTAAAGATTTAATTTCAGAACATTATAGCATGGGCAAAACAAAATATCTTTCCTCTGATGGTACTACTCTTTTTGAGGAGTAAAGGAGAGAAAATGATAAAAGGAAGTGACTGAAAAAAAATTACTGCAAAAAAATATTTTGGCTGAAATTTTCCAAAAAATTTGAAACACACAAAGTAAAAATTTGAAAAGCTGCATACTCATTAAGGCATCCTATTCAAAAATATTTCCAATTACCACTTATTATAAGGAAATGCTGCAAAAGGATTTATATAACTCTGCTTATGTATCTTCTAACTCTTGTGCTTCTGTGAAAATTAAATTATTTATTAGGAAAAAAAGGGTAACATCTTGCATACTGTGTTTACAATTTAGATTATACAACAAGAAACTCTAGATCTTTCTAGGTTCCACAAATACTGACCAGGAATGGTTTGCATGCAATCATTCTTGATTTGGGACAGGAGGATGGATTCATGCTTTCCTAACTTTTCTTTCAAACCTATTTTCTCAGATTAACATAACCCTTTTTACAAGCCCTACACCTACACACTCTTAGAACTACAATTATGGGCACTCACATCATCAGTAGCCTAAAAAATCCCTTTTACATCAGCAATATATAAAGAGAAGTGGTAACTGCTTATGTTAACTGCAGCTAAATTTATCAAACTGAGTATTTTGCCTCTAGTCATTTTAGTTACAAGTCACACAAAGATAGCACAGAAATTAAAAAAATGTGAGGGTTGTTGAGGCTACATTTCCATTAGCAATAGGGAGAGATGACAATAGAAGCAGATTTATAGGTAAAACAATTAGTTCTGAGGACCTACTCTTGGTAACAATATACAAATATACATATTTTGGGTGTTTTACTGTAGACCAACCCTACTCTGGTGCCATGGACAGCCAGTGAGCTGTTGGACTAGAGCAGGTGAGTTCCTGGAGTGTGCCTTCTGACTTAATTTTATCAGAAGGAAGTCAATTCACCTCTGGTCTCTCTGAGAGACTCACTTCAAAAGAGCACTCCTGGCCCAAACTCGGACCCTAATGTAGCACATCTTGTCAATAAGGTCTGTGAAGCTATAATACAAACCAAGACTGACCCTATGGAAGTTAGTGTTGCAAAGGAAAGGCAATAAAATCCAAATCAGCACCCTGAAACAATATCAGTGAGGTCTAAAACTGAATTACAAATGCTTGCATAAAGGTTTATATTTGCCTACAAGGGAAAGGGAGGCAAGCAGGCAGTGTGAGGTCATAGCAGGTGAATTAGAGATGATGCTCATCAACAATTTAAAGAATTGCTGGGAAATGTTACGTTAGCTGGATAAGCTAGGTAGTCTGTAGATTCATTACTATCTTAGCTGAACAGATAGACTACAGGAAGAGAAAACTTGCTTTACTTTTTGTTTGGGGTCATGCAGGGCAAGATGCAGAGAACCTATGTGGACTGTGTGACATGAGAAATTTGCAGACTCTTACAGGGTAGGCAGAAGTTACCAATTTCTAGATTCCCAGAAGTCCCTATTATAACTGAATTATAAAATTTTAAGAGGAAAATGTGATGTAAACATACGTATTGTTGTAGTTATAATGCCTGCAGGCCAAGTAACTCTTATCCAAATGAGGCATATAAATTAATTCTTCTGATGAGCAAGGGAGATTCTTTGCCTATTTATCCAGTGTGGGTAAAGGGACCTGTGTGTGCATGAAATGGTTTTGGGAGCTGTTTGTTTGATTTAATGAGCATAATTTCTGTATTGAATTTTCTAGCATACATTAAATTTCAAGGAGATCATTATTTCTATGCAGAACCTCATTGAAGTATACTCTTACAGACCTTAACAAAAAAAAAAAAAAGCACACTACATGGTTTCAGAGAGTTCTTTCTGCTTTTCCAGAGAATGTAATGAAAAAAAATAAAGTTCCTTATCAAAACCTGCAATTTTATAAAACAGTATTCTGAAAATATGAAAAAAATATGGAAAAGAATCAGACTTTCTCCATGACCAGATCTTCTACCCACCAGATTCAGCAATTGACCTGAGGTCAGTTTAGCAAAAAGAAATTGATGATTCATCCAGATCTCGGGCTCAATTTTATTTCTTTGGCACATTTCTGCCTCTGCCACAAAGGTTTGAAAGATTTGGAAGATAGGCCCACGTGAACCTCATGAAGATAAACAAGGCCAAGTTCAAGGTCCTGCACCTGGTCCCAGGCAATCTCAAGCAGAAGTACAGGCTGGGTGGAGAGTGGATTGAGAGCAGCCGTGAGAAAAAGGACTTGGGACTGTCGATGAATGAGAAACTTGACATGACCTGGCAATGAGCCTAAAAATTTGCAGCCTAAAAAGCCAACCATGCCCTGGGCTGCATCACAAGAAATGTGACCAGCAGATTGAAAGAAGTGATCCTATTACTTCACTCTCATGAGGGTGGGAACCTGGAGTCCTGCATCCAGCTGTGGAGCCCCAGATGGCAAATCTGTTTCTCTACTAAATAGTTCCCAACTTTTCAACTCATTTTTAAGTATGAGATCCAAAGCTAGACTTTAAACCACGATTTTAAATTAAAGGTTTCAGAAATGTTGAATACAGGCAAAACATTTTCATGTGAAGGCAAATCATCTAAATTGTCAAACTAGAGAAGAAAATCTGTTGCCACTAAGGTGAACATGTTTACGAGTCAGCCAAAGACCAAGTGAAACAGAATGGTACAAACTGTATGGTTAAAAGCTCTCTTACAAAGGGGTCTCAGAAGAACCTGGTATGGTTCTAGGTCAGCATGACTCTAGTCTGAACAGTTCTGTGAGCAAAAGGAGATGTTTAATATTAGGGCCACTTACAAACACCTTCCATGTACATTCCTGATGGGTTGTGGCTGGTTATCCCTCCTGAAAGCAATCATAAGGCACACTCCTGTGTGTAAACACAGACTGGAATTTACTGTTAACTTTGTCATCATAATTACCATAACCATTCTTTTTCTTCTCATTTTAGGCACAATTATTTTCTTTTGTCTTTGGAACAGCCTTTCCATCAAAAACCAACAGAAAATAATGGAATTATTTTCTTTGTAAGGTACCATTTCTCGTTTCACAATGAAACCTAAATAACTTTGAACAACTCATCCTTTCCAGGGGAGGGGAACTTGTCAATGTCTTACATCTACTGCAAGAACTTTGTGGCATATGAAATAGACAAGCAAACTGACACAGTATAAACATGTATTACACAACCATGGTTAATTAACCCTTAGCTAGTCAGAAAGTAAAGAAGACCTCATCCAGTATAGGAAAGAAAAGATAAATGGGTAACAGTATTGTCCAAATGGAGACTTCTACCTGGGAACTTAGTCAATAAGCACAATAGTACTTAATGCCTATTAGTCTGCTGGATCTCATCTCTATCCCATGGGGGATCCCACGGCTCCATTTTTCATTTCTTTTTGTTGTAACCTCTATATTCCCCACTTCATTCCAAAATCTATCTTCTCCTAAACCTGTTGGCTGACCCATAGCCAACCTTTGCTCCCTCTCACCTCCCTCTATGTGTTTAGACTCAGCCATACGCTTTCAGATGAGATGGTTGCACAACAGCTTATGATTTCTGCTTCTTTTGCAGGAGAGGTCAGCCACATGCTACAAGCCCTTATCAGGACCACGGACCACTGAATCCACTATTTCCAGTCAGCAGAGAGTGCTGCTGGAGTGCTTCAAGATGTGTCAGTGAGGGGTAAGGGTCTGCACTGTATGATATGAAAGAGAAGAAAACCCCTCCTTTTTTAGATGACTTCTTTAGCCCAGATCACTCCAGCACAGCTGGCAAAGCAATGGGGACAGAGTTAAGGCATAGGAATGGGATTGAAGCAGGACAAAAGGCAAGAACAAAGCCTCCTCAGCAGTTTTTGCTGCCAGAGAGATGGAAATACCCATGTAGCTCACCTGGGTGTTGCTCTGGTGAGAGGAGCAGGCACATCAGGGACAGGGTACTGGCTGGAGAAGCTCACAGCCTGGGCCTCCACACACCCAGAGATGCACCCTCAGCTTCATGAAGGGCATTCACAGGAAGGATGTCTGGCTCTCAGGGCTGTGTCTTCTGGTCCAAGGAGAGGGCCTCACAGACATATAAGCACTTGGAAATGTATGGAAAAAACAGTCCTGAGGCTTGCCATTTTCTGACCTGTGCAGCCTTGCCTTTTTATAGATCCAAAGAGAAAGGCCTGTCAGAAAGATTTGTAATAACATGAGTTGTTTTGTGAAGAAGTACATGGAAGCCCATTTGAATCACTCTTCTTTCTTTTATCTTTTTCTCAAGTACACTGACATGGAATTAATCTCATCTGAGAGTTTAAAGCACTTAATTCTTTCGTGACTGTTAAAAGAAAGAAGCAGGAGGCAAATTTAACTACAATGTGAAGTTCAATTATTTCAATTACCACCTCCTGCCTAAATGAAGTCTGTTCCTTCAAAGACATCAGCAATTTTACACTCATTTCCTCTTAAAATAGCATTAATTAAAATGTTTAACTGGAAATTCCAAAAGAATACTTTAACAAATTAAATAATTACTTACATACTTTAAAAAGTTGCATACATGTTTAATTTATAAATTAGTTATTTACCTTACATAATTAATCATGAAGCTAAAAACAAGCCTTAACAAGTATCTCATGAGTGTAACATGAAATTTTGGTCATTTTTAAAAGGCATATTAAGATTTGATCCCACTCTGCAGGCCATTTCACAAAACAGAATAAAGAGATCATAAGTAGTTGATACTTACAAAAAGCACAATAAAGTGGTATAACTTACAGGGGAAACTATCATATTATCACTTTGGTGCTTTTTCTGGAATGGGGATGATAGGCGTTGGCAGGACTGTTTCTCCGTGTGGGAACTTGCTAGAGCGTGGATCAATGAAATGAAAGAACAAAGAGCAAACAAAAAAGACAGAAAAACCAGAGGCGAAGATAAGACAATGAAAGATTGCTGCACAGTAGGAAAAGGAGTGAAGTGACTGTGCAGCTGACAGTCGTGCTCTAGGCAGCATTCCAGGACGTCCACTGCAAAAAGTCTGCGATGGATAAAGACCCACAGCAGAAGGAAGAATGATTTTATCACATTTTCTGTAATATTTGTCATTCTCTATACAAGGATTTTATTTCAGCTATGTCAAGTGGTACTGAATAGACACCTTACATGAAGAAAATTTTGGTGTTGCAGGTACACAGGAGTGAAGTGTGTTTCATATTCTGACTTAAAACTGCCCTGTGTATGGTTGTCACTGAATTTAGTCAGAATAGAAGGTGAACTGACACAAACAGGTACATTTCTGAGAGACCCATTTTAAATCACAATCATATTTTGTGTCTAATCCTGGAAAACTTTTTCTGCTCCCAGAGATGGCAGGTGTTATAATTTTGTAGCGAATAAGCAATAAAGTAATTTAAATTCTGCTTAGATTGCCAGGTCCCATTCTACCTAACCTATGGCAATCACCCCCTACATATCCAGAGAGAAATGGAATGAAAGATGTATAATCCCATGCATGAACAATCTGAATATCAAAAATTTTATTACCAGACTTCAGCTGGAAAAGCTACAGTGGGCATTGACAACAAAACAGTGCAAGAAATCTTTATTTCTCTGCTCTTTTTACAGGGCTACACAGCACAGTTTGATATCACTTCTTTGTTGGGATCAAAGACATCCCTGCTTATTTTCAGAGTACTTCTGTACAACATATTTAGTGACTTCCCAAGCCATGTGCAGATGTAAGTACATACTCATTCTGCATTATTACTGAGTCAGAAAGACAGGGGAGGGAAGAATCTGCTTTTACTGTTTTTTCTCCAAAACCATATTAAATGTGTTATTTAGATCTAAGGATGGAGTTTGTCCTGATTCTGCAGTGGTGAGTATTAATGGAACCAGACATTGAAATTCTCTGGCCAGCAATGAAGAACCTGATGTGTTAATGCTGTACTAAGCACAATGGCATCATTCAGCAAATATTATTGCATCAGATCCCAGCTGATGGCTTATCTCTAAATCAAAAATGCATACACTGATTTTATTCGTCATCTGTAGAAAAAAATATCACAAGATTTTTTTCCTGGAGCCACAATGACTTTGTTTAGTTACAACTCAGTTATTCTCTGTAAGACATGTGTAAGCAGAGACTGGACTTTAAAGAATAAGTTCTGAGTATTGTCAGAGACACCATGGGCAAAGAAATTTTACACATGCAATAACCTGACTTAAAACAATGAGCATCTCTTCCCTGTTGTTTCAAGAAATTAACTACTAAAGGAGGAAGAAAATCTTAACCTTGGGGACTCGCTAAAGGCATATTTTCTTATTAGGAACTTGTTGAAACAGGAGATTTACTGTACCAGGGCTAGGGGCAGAAGATTACCTTTTTGATTGAGAAGTGAATAATGAATGATATAAAAAGTGGGTGGAAGCACTGTTGAATTTTTTTCTCCTCAGAGATGTTCTATCTGAATAATGAGATTGTTAGATAATAAAATCTGCTGGCTCCTTGTTCCTTTCCATCTCTTATTATTCCAGAAGTAAATCTGATAAACAGTAGCTCCCACTATCTGACCTCTGATCCTTCAATCCTCCTCCATCTGTCCTCTGCATTTTACTTCATCATTCCTTGGTGCTTCTCCTCAGCCATACATGTCACAGCTGCTAAAATTCTCCAAGGATGGCATGAAAAAAAAAACCACCTAGAAAAACAGCTAGAGTATATTTAAACCTCAAACACTGCTATATTAAAACAATAATTCTTTTGTTCGCTGGATATTTTATGCCTCTGCTTAATCAGACATTGGCAGAAAAAGAGAATGATTCCCAGAAAAAGAAAGAAAAGAATACTTTAGGCAAAAACATGTCTTTCTTTCACACATATAAGGTAAAATTTTGGGTGGAAAAAATCTCAAATGCTTTTCCCAAATCACCTTCATTCATTCCCCACAGTAATAAAAATAGTTCCCTGTACACCCTCAGTCATAGAATGTAGTTTAAATAGATTTAATATCTAAAGGGAACTTGCACAAGTGGGAAAAAATAAAAAAGAAAATGGTGATAGTTTTATTTTCTGTTTTACTTCAAAGTTACAACCAGGATATCTCATTATATCCTCGAGAGTGGTCAAGGGGTTAGAGAATCTGCAGAGTCTGGACACAGGCCTCCTGACCAGTTCTGGAGTGCCTGTGACATGAATCACAAAAACTGGAGATAAAGCAACTAGAGTAGTCTAATATTTTGAGCATGTTGTGGTCATTCATAATGTAATAGGAAATATTGACATCACTTAGCACAACTCAAATAATTTAATAAATAAAAAAAAATCATTAAAAAGTTGAACACTACTGAAGATGGACTAGCCAGAATTCTGCATATTGACTCCATGTTTCAAAGCCCCCATATGAATGCTAGGCCTTCCACAAGCAAAGGGAGTACAGAGCCTCATTTCCAGTTGTCTGGAAAAGTCCAAACAATAGGCAGGTCTATAATAGGATAGGCACCACATCTATGCTGTTAGAGAGTATTGACTTAGAGTATGGTTAACATATTTGTTCAGGAAGCACAATGGTGGTGTTGGCTGTGAACCAGGATTCCTACTCACTTCTAATCTTTTAAAGAAAATGAGACTTGAGGTTCAGGGACAAAGAACTCAAATCCAGTATTTTAATATGCAATCTTTGCATATTTTATATGATGTATTTGCATTCATCTTGCTCAATTTGTGTCTCTTTGAGACTGACCTAAAATAACCGTAATTTCTTAATTGCTCAGGTAGGAAACCTAGCCACCTGTTGATGCTGCTGGACTCAAAACTTAGCTCTTAGGCACTGCAATATTTAGGATTAACTTCAGCAGGCAGAAGAAATTTCAAGCATAGTTCTTTTTTTTTCTAGGTACTTTGTCAACAAAATATTGTATTAATTTCAGAAGTGATCACTAGCTAAGGAACAATCAGGTACTAGGAAAATGAGGCAAAAAAAACACTTGAAATAAATATGTACATTTTTAATGAAAAATACAGGTACACACACATTTAATTGACTTCACTATTTTATAAACCTTTATCACTCAAATGGGGTTTTATGAACATACCCAGGTCCCTCCAAATATCTGTAATGATACTTTTCCTGATGACCTTTCTGTCAAGAGAGAGGCTGTCACTTTTAAAATAAGCAGTTGCCCCTCAAAACAGCATCTCTTATTACGTCATTATAAAGCACTTAGATTTGTTCCTCCCATCATAGTAAAAGAAAGTATTTCATGTTTTTAATATCCAGGTGAGAAACCTAGGTAAACACAGAGAATTTTTTTTATAATTGCTACTGAATTATTTTTGCAACATAATAGCAGATGCCTGATGAATGGTTTATCATGGCATGTTACTAGAAAGAGAATTACTTCAATCAAGATGTTCTCAGTTGCTTTACTAAGGTTTTTTACTAGACAGCAAAAGCTTAAGAAAGGAAAAAGAAACATAAATAATAGACATACAGGTGTATGATGTGCAGGTGTTATTATTTAAATGCAAATAATACACATAAGCTACTATCTTTTGACATGACTTCATGCCTCCTAACCTAGTCCAGAAGAAGAGAATAGGACCTAAGAAGGAAAAGTCATACAGTCAGGCACATCATCCAAATGCATTACAGAAAAGAAGACTCCCTATATGTCTGTCTATTGCTGGGTAGAACAACTAAGATGGGGAGCTAAGTAAAAACAACTTTCTTGCAATTGCATTTTCTGTACAATTAGCTGTTTCTTTATTTCTCTCTGTAGGAAAAAAACCCAAACTGTAATGTTTTTCACTGACCCCTTTTTTATATCCATCCAGTTTTATAATTTCTTCCAGCTTCTTTTTGTCTTTGCTATCACAGTTGTTCAGCATCTCCTCCAAGGCAGAGGAAAACTAAATTCTAATTAAAGGACAATGCTGAACTACTCTTGGTGGACAGATCAGGAAAAGAAGAAGAAACCAAAAATATCTTTAAAATATTCTGCAGGTACTTCTCTTTCCATATGAAATTTCTCAGCTAAATGCAATTGTAGATACATTTCTGCAGAATGTAAGACAGCAGTGTTAATATTCTGCACTATAACAATAAATATTATGTCTTTCTACCAATCTTTAATCTCAGCTTTGTGTTTACTGCAGTGAAGTTTTTGAAAGAAGCAGCTGTATGGAGAAATCCTGCCAGCCAGGATTCCTGGCTAGGTAAAAACTATGTTTGAACACAGAATTAAGTGGAAGGCTCCTTAGCCCAACATGTTCTATCTGCCCATGGGACAGTGACTATGCTTAAGACTAGAAGGTGACTAAAGATTGATCCTTTCCCTAGAGGATTCTCCAGCTTCCTGAAAAGAGCATGCTGAGGGACTGCTTCATTCAGAAGTTGTAGACAGATGATCAGAATTTAGAGTTACTCCATAAATTCATCTGTTATTAAAACCTGTGTAGTATCTGGCCTGCACAGCATCCCAATGCAGTAGGTACCAAAGTTCAATTAAGTTTGAACTGCAGCTCCTCTTTCTGTTTGTTTTGAGCATGGTGTCTTCCGGTCTCACTGGATATCTCTTTCTGCTTGTGTGAAACTAAGGTATTATTTTTACAGGCTATGAGACCACCATGTTTAGTGTTTTCTCATATAGCAGCAATTCTGTATCTCTGACTATTTCTTTATCCCTCATTGTCCCTTTTCTTTTACATCAGGGGTGAATAGAGCTTCACTCAGCACCTGGAGACGGAGTATACCCTGTTAAAACAAGCCCTAAACAGCAAAACTGATGTTTCAGTCATTTTTCTAAGCAACAATTTTCCTAATTCTAGCCCTCATTACAATTGGGCTTAAATATTGATTTCACACATAAAGTGCATAAATATCATATTTTAAGGCAGAGAAATACCTGCATAATTAAAAAATAGACAGTGAAATTCACTTCTTTCCCTACCTCCAAGCTGCAGAAACATACTTATGATTTTCGAATGGGTTTTTTTAACTATTAATTTCAGAATAAGGCTTTTGTGTTTGCTTATTTTTCAGTCAGCATCTTTTTCTAACTAATCCTGCAATGTCCCTAGCCAATCCAAGGTTATTTGAGAAGATACATTCTTTCCTAGTAGAAGAGTGTAATACATAAACATAAGAATCTGCCTTTCAAGAAACAAAAGGACAACTTGTATTAAGTTGTATCTAGCAGGAAAGATTCCTCATTCGAATACACATTTCTTCAATCAGCATTAAGTGGAACAAAACAAAAAGTGAATTTCTTTCTCTGACATTTTTTTCTTGCAGTGAAAAGTACTTTAATGTATAAATTCACCAAAAGAAAGAAAGGGAGGCAGTTAATCCTCAATAGCATGTTAACACTTGACCTTCAATAAAAATGTGTAAATTAACTGTTAATGTCTCTACCACATATACAAAACATCTTCACAGATGATCAAAATTTAACAAAATTTCAAAGCATGCCAGTGATCTAAATGAAATGGAAGATGTCTGGTCTTTTATGAGATGAGAGAGGTATGTGCCTCTGTGTCTTCTGGACAAACTTAAACATATTCAACAGAAAGCTTTCAAACAATGTTGTATTAAATATTATGTTGAACTCCTATTACTTTCAAGCAAGTCCATTTAAGTCCAGAATGCATTTGTATCTAGCAGATAATAACATCACTGCTTCTGCTGTGAACCCTGACACAAAGCAGTTTACACATGAAAGGAGAAAATCCTCCAGGTTGATCCTTATTATCTAGAGTTCACAATTTGTGATTCTGAGTGTAAGGACTTGAAAATAAAAATATGACACAATGCCAGCATAGAGAAACCACAGAGAACAGCCTCCCCTCAACATTTTTAAATATCTATGGAAAAAAATAACTGTTGGAGAGAAATAAAACCATGCTTTTACCATCTTGAGTGGATAACACTGAGATGCTGTCAATTCTCAGGTTGTAAATCAGTCATCAATAAATTTATTACTCTTTTTCAATGACCTTATATGATTATGCAAATGCCTGAATTGTGGTTTCTGTCATCTTAACATTGAGAATTTCACTATTTATGTCACCCAAGAGGCCCATGCTTGCTGAAAAGTCAAATACATTTCATAGTTATGTCATTAAATGACCATTCGACAATTATTCCTTCATATCTAAGACAGATTAATTACTATCAAATAACAAAACATAAGTCCTAATGGAAAACAGGAATTCTATGTTATTTTCTTAGAACTGAAAAATTTTTAAGACAGATTCTATCTCGTTTCTTTCTTTCTTTCTTTAGTTACATCCCAGAACTTATTCCTCAGCAAATAGCTTCTCTGATGGCTTTGAAAAGATGACCACGACAAGGCTCAGTCAAAGGGAATATAATAATAAATTTGACATTACTGAGAGAAATGAGGGCTAGTCCTAACTGGAAGATGAAAGCCAATAGGGCTAAGCAAATATCAAATTAAAACTTGGGTTAAATCTATGAAGAGGAAGCTATAAAATGAAGCTTTTATCTAAAAATGTAACCTCCACTACTAAACAAGAGAGTTAATATGAAATTAGAAAATTTTCAGATTTTTTTTTAGATATTTGTTTATCTTTCTTAGGCAGTGGTTAAGTCCAAGCCATAGCAAAGCACTTTGCCACTATCACTTTGTGATACTGANGAAAAGATTAACAAACTGCAGCAAGTTCAATGAGAGCCCCCAGGGTGGTCAAGGGCCAGAGCACAAGATGCAGTGAAAAATGACTGAGAGAAATGGACTTGTACAGCCCTAGGAAAAGAAGGCACAGAGGAGGTTTTTGAATGCTGGTCCTATCTATGGCCTGCAAGATAAAGGCTTTCCAGTATCAGTCAAAGGAATCTTTTTACAAAACATCTAAATTTTACTTTTTTTATAAGAAAAACTTTAATTGACTTTGCACTATGAATGACATCACTTTAAAATGCCAGCTGACAGGACTACAAAAGCTAGTTATTTAAAGTAAATTTTAAGAGGTGTGAGTCAGCATTCAGAAACACACCTCATATGTCTGAAAAAACATTGGACAGAAGATTTTAGTTCTACAGCCTATCATTCATTTTCCCAGTTTATCTATTAAGTGCTAAGGTGTGTCACTATGTGTTTAAAGATCATTTGTATGCCATCCAAAACTGCAAACCTACAATCAACTTCAAATGTGGCACAAAATAAGTAGGCATCAGGTTATGATTTATTTTTCTGAGGCAATTGCAAACTGCTAAAATCTTACCACATCTATGCATCACAGCCTCTATGTCCCTTCCATTTATTTCATTAACTTAAGTTCAGGTAAAGGTCAATAATTTCCAAATCATCACTTAAACCAATCTGGAATCTCATAGCAGTAGTCCTTGCTACAACATAGAGAAATGTCTCATCACCTCAGTCTTTCACAACACCCAAACATAAGGAATGCTAAACAATGCTATTTCAGTGTTCAATTATATATCTGATGATTTTAAAGTGTTGTTCCTGAAAAGAACAGAAGACAAACATGAATTAGAGTCGACAAATTTCTTCTTCCACAACATAGAGATCTCACATGAAACTCTCAACACAATGTTATCTTTCAAATTAAAAGGAAATTCCAATTGTCTTTGTTTTTTTATAATATTGAGTTAGAATATACTTTCTTGGTTAAACAAGGCAATCACATTAACAAAACTACACTTACCCTATACAACTGCATAAAGAAACTATACTCAGAGAATCTGTGCCGTAAAATTATCAAAAAAATTTTTAAAATGCAGTTCTGAAGCCACAAAATATAGTAAGTCCTTCACTCAACTCCCAGTTTTTCCAGCATGTGCAAATGCTTCTACTTACATTGAAGAAATGTATAATGCAAGAAAATAAACAGCCTGAAGTCAAGAACTTTTCAAGGGCTTGAAAAAATCTCAAAAAAATATTAAAATCACATATACCCATGCTAGAAAAGAAACATTTGCCTAATGAATTTTCATTCAATGGCATGAAAATAGTAGCTAATGTATTTATATAACCCATGTTTATGCTATTGAGAATCTCTGATTACAAGAAAAATACAGACTTTTTATAGATCTAACAGATGAGAGGTTTACCATAACATACTCAGATAAATTTCTTCCAAGCCATATCTTTCCTTAAACATTCCAACAGT
>VZTN01015398.1:14583-33323 GCA_013400515.1 Erpornis zantholeuca | reverse complement strand
TGAGAGGTAGGAGAGTTTGAACAGTTACTCCACACTTTCTGTGGCATAAAAGCTCTATTATTTGCTCAAAGGAGGAGGGGATGTTGCAGCAGTAGAGTTTTGTATGAGGTGAAAGAGATGCCAAGACATATGTGATCAAAAATAATTCAGCAGATGTAGTTGGAGATTTTTTATCAAAATACTTTTAGAACTATTAGTAGTCATTAAAAACAGTTCTAAGCAAAATCTAACTTGAAATTTCAAAATACAGAGGAAAAGACCAAATAGTTTTGAAGGCAGAGCAATTTATCACTACATATATCTCATCTAAAGCCTTTCAGCTACCACTCGATGTTATTCCCACTGCTTCACTATGTTCAAGTGCCTTTGAATATCTTCAAGCTGTGGAGGATACTGAACATAACACCAGCAAATTCTCTACCTCTTAATTGAGTTCTCCAGCTAGCAGGCAATTACATAAATAGTGGAGAGTAGCATCCCCAAGCCTGCTGGATTTTTGGATGAGAGAGTTTTTAAAAAAATAACAAACCTGCTGGATACTCTGGAGGAATGGGTACAGAACCCATGCATATTACAATGGTTTTATAAAGCAAGACCTGAGAAAATGAGGCAGGTGTGTGCATAGATGCCGCAACACATACAGGAAGAAAGATTTGGAAAACTATTACTTAGAAGCAGCATACCAATAAGAATTCCCATGATTCTTTTTTTCCTAGATTTCTCATCCAAATGTAAGTTTACCTTGTTATTCCCTTTCCAGCTATGATGCTATTGCATGACCCAGCACACGTGGCTCCAATTCTGCACCCATCTTTGAGGAAAACCTGTTACTCTCCCTTCCAAGTGCTACAGAGCTAAAAACAAAAATAAAATAGAAAAATTACACTTCAACCCAATTGAACTTGAAGCTTCAAGTTACTTTTGGGAGTGCAAGGGTTGTGTATTTTCCAATGCACCTGGCAAAAAACACTTATGGTGTATAAGACGTATAAACAGTGACAGGTACATCTGAAAAGGGAAGTGGGATGACAAAATGAGAATACATGTAGTAACAAGGTACAAAAAATATGACCAAGAGAGACCATGAGTCCCCTCTCAAAAAGTTAAAGGAGAAACTAAATAAGAATATAAGAGAGAAAGCATATTATTTTTTTACATTGTTTTTTGACTAATAACCCTTTGACTCATAATCTCTGATATATCAGAGTTTCCAAGTAAAGGAAAGGAATTTTTGATGATTGAAGCATCATATTAGGAATTGCTGGAATGAATCAAAAAATAAAAGATCTATGTATGTCAATAATGGGATACTGTTTGTTGAAGGCTCCCAAAACAATTGAAGATTAATCAAAAGAAATACACACTTATGTGGATTTCCCATTGAAATCAGTTTGTATACTGAACCATATAGGAGAGCAGTGGTCTTCATGTAACTCCTGAGAGAAACCAAGAAAGAATTCAGCTTCTACACACATATTACTGCAGTAAAAATTGAGGAGCCAATTAAAAGCAAAAGTGATAAATATGTGGATTAAAGTTAGAAGCCCTAATGCCTTGTATGTGCCTTTAACCTATTAGTATTCTATTGTTATGTTAATAAATAGCAGATAAGAAAGAACTGGCAGATACAAGTTTTCTGAGCATCCAAAAAGTCTTTGAGAATGCTTCCCACAAAAGGCTATTAGAGAAACTAAATAATCACAGGATGAGAAGTAAAGCATTATCATTGATTAGAAATGGACTACAACAAGGAGAACACAGAAGTAGAATGCACTTATTAGTGGTCACTGCTCCATGTGGCTAAAGGTTAACAGCAGGGTGCCCTCAGGATCTTTACAAAGGGTGAGAGTGTTCAATCTATTTATTAATCATCTGGAAATGGGACTAACAATAAGATGGAAATGATTACAATGGACACAACAAGTCTTAGATTAATTAAGGCCAAAGCAGGCCAAGGAGTTTTTGGGTTGCATGGAAGAGCTCAGTGAAAGGGGAAACAATGGCAGATGGAATGCAGCACTGCCAAGCCTAATAGAAGCAAAGGGGAAAGAACCATATGAAATACTTCATCTAGAATTAAAAACCTGGTATAACCACTGAAGAGGGGGAAGACCCCCTTGATATGCACAGATCAATGGAAATACTTCCCTGGCACTAACCACAATCTAAAATAAACACATTGTTGACTAACAGAAGAAAGAGGGAAGAGTACTGGCATAAAGGCTGGTTTTTTTTTAGGGGTGAAGCCTGGCACTTTTAAATGAAGAGGTTAAAAAGACATCATGAATAAGTAAGTGTAAATCACAAATAAAGTAGATTATATAATTACTTAACTCTCTTCATGAGACAAATAAAGAATTCAGCAAAACCTAAAACTTCATATTTAAAACAGACAACTGTTCTTCATTATTATTTAAACCGAAGATACAGAACTCCACATTTGATGTCTCCATGGTGAAAGGCAACACCATTTTAATGAAGGACTTTGATTTTTCTGTGGATTTATACATAAAAGTTCCTCTCAGTACTCTGTTCAGTACAGCAAGCCAGAATCAAACCAACACAAACAATAAATGAAAAGTCAAGCTACCTCTGCAGTTATCATCTCCTATTTCATGGACACACAGCTTATTCTTATCCCAAATTCTATACATCATAATCCACTCTTTTCAGCTGCAGGTCTTCAGTCATGGATACTCATATTTTGTTCCCCCTTCCAGAAAATTGTCCTTCTTAGTACAAAATATTACTGCATCAAAGACCCACAGTTAAACTTATCAAAAGAGGTTGGCTTGGCAGAGAGCTTAAGGAGGGGAAAAGAGAAAAGACTAGATAGTGATGAACAATAAAGGGAAAAGAACAGCAATACCCTAAAAGATATTTTCAATTGTCATCTTTACCACTGGTGGGCACAAACATATTGGAAATATATTTAGCACAACCTTGGCTGCATCAAACCAGGAGGTGTAGCCTGTACCAATGTCCTTTAGATAATTAAAATAACAGTAATGTGTGAAGCAGGGTCTAGGAGAAAGAGCTGCAAATAGCAAAAGCTTAATGAATGAAGACTTGATACATGCATCCTTTTTGCCAAGAATCACAGGTAACGCCTACATTGTCAGAGCTGTAGGAAATTCCTGTACTACAGCATATGTACAGACATTCTCATCTATATGGACAACACACCAAAAACAATCATTCTCTGTCAAATAAGAAACTGCACTTAAATGCCTTCATCAGTCAGTAGCCATTAATACAGACCAAAAACTGTATGTGAAAGGGGAATAGGTAACAAATCCCTCTACGAGTATTTCAATATACTCAAAATTATATTTTCATGTGTTTGATTACAGGTTTAGCTATACCTCTTTAATATAATTATTATGAAGGTAACCATCTCCTTCTACCCTAGTCTCCACTTCAATCTAAAAGTTTGCCACTAGATATAAGAAAAAAAATCTTAGAGGACATATACAAGAAAAAAACTCAGTAAAAACTATAGGAACATAAATCTTAACTATTACAAAAAACCAACAGATTTAATGTATGCAACTTAGCAAGAATCAGATTTTCATGAAATTTTGGTGAAGTTGCTACACATTTAGAGAAAATTAAGATTTTGGACACCATTCTAAGTGCCTTTGAAAGTGAAATTTATCTTTAACAGTAAGATACCCCTTCGTGTATGAAAATATACTATTAGAAAAGAATATGGCAAAGTATTTTATTGAGTCATAATAATGATAAATTGACTCATGCCTAATAGGAATTAAGAAAAAAACTTCACAAACTAGCAAACAACTTTCTGGTCTAGTGTAAAATTCATTTTACCTTCCAAGCTTATTCTCAGAGCAGATCACTGAGCAGTGTAGTATGTCAGTTCCTACAGCCTGCTTGCCAAAAAACATATCCTTTTCAGTTTTCTGACTCTTCAACATCAGCTCCTTCAGGCTTCAGGGCAAAGCAACATGAGTATAACCTGAGATACATTTGACTGAAGTCTTATGAGAATATGTTGTCTGTCTACTCTTATGTTGACCTTAGTAAAACATCTGCAGTTTTGGCTGTCTGCCACTCTGACTGCTTTTCCTGCTGCCTGGACAATGTCTTGTCTCTGCTGCTTGGTCTCCCTTGCAGCTCCTGGGCAGCTCAGTAACACCTGGTGGTGCAGAAAGTGCTGATCTCCTGGCAGGTATTCCACTCATGTTTTGATCAATCACATACACTGAAATTATTTCAGCCAATTATTTCTTTACCCATTTTTGCTAGGTAAGTATATCACTTTTCTTGCCTTCTTTTATCCTTACTCAGGTTTTGAGTTGGGAAAATGTAAGAAAGCTTCCTGATGGTTACCAAAGGCTAAAAACATTAAATCCCACAGATTATTAGGAACACTGTTACTATTAGAATATGACCTCTAGAAGAACTAATTTTCTTCCTAGAAGTCCAGTAAATTTACTTAAAATGAACTCAATATATGGCATGAATTCAATGCAATGACCTGGACATATTGCAATAAAAATGCGTAAATAATAAAAACTGGAAAGGTAGTAGTCCCTCATACTAAGAGAAAATATTCTGTCATCAGGGAAATATTCTTCCAGTGTCCCACTTCCTAATGAACTGCACAGCACTTTCTAATCATTCAAAGAGAAAAGCTTTACTCTGTGAAGAAAAATAATATGAATCCATAACATAGACACAGCTTTGTCTTGTATGCTGAAGAAATCCAAAGCAAATGGAGTCTTTGGATGCATATAATTGAAATAATTAAAAAAGAAAATCAGTTACTTTGGCTTTCCTGTATAAATAATTGTCAGTTCAGTGGCTATCTAAAATCTAGGCTGAACACTGCGTCATAGTAATTTTTTTTTTTTATTTTAGTGGCTACCTAAAATCTAGGCTGAACACTGCATCATAGTACTTTTTTTTATTTTAGCAGGAAACAAGAAAATACATTAGAACATAGTGAGGGTAGTATTATATGAAGACAGGACAGACTAGTTTCCCTGCTGCCAATTTCCCTCCCAAAAACTTTTCCTTTTCATGATTATTTAGGTATTTTTGCACCATTCTGAAACTAAAAATTTAGAGTTGCCATAAAGAAGGTCCGACACTTCTGTTCAGCCTTATGTCTGTGTGTTTGGAAGGTGCTGTGAAATCCACGGTGAGGACAGAGGCAGACCCAAAATGCAGCAGCAGAGCTGCAGTGGCTCTGCTGCACAGAGGCTTGGCAGATGCAGGGAAAGCATAGAGCAAAAATCTGCACCACCTCCATAGGCATGCCAACAGCAGATAAAAAAAAAAAATTAAAAAAGGATAATACACGATCACTACTGCCATGATTATATAGAGCCAGGTGCAGTGAATCATTTCAGAAATTTGGCTCAGGGCCTTGAGATGCAGTCCTAAAGAAATTGCTGAGATACTTTGGGAATTATCTCCAGGTCGAATTTCAGTCTCTTTAACTATAGCTATATGAATATTAACAAGGAGTGTGGCTCTGTAGAGACACTTTGTAAACTGAAACAGTGCCAAGAGCCTGGTACCTACATTACATGTGTTTAATTGGTTTTACTTTGGGCTAGCTCTAGTCCTTTTTAGGGACTGCACATCCCTTAATGCCTGCAGCTCATTATAGGTGCACTTCTGGGGCGCCTGTTAGCCTTTGCTTCCAGCAGACAGCAATCCGGTGTGTGTGGTGAGTCAAGATGCACTGAGGGGGCAGTGGGAGTGAGTGGGAAGTTACAAAAGCACACCCCAGACCTGAACTGAAATGCTGATGGAGACAGAGCCTGAGGGCAGCTGCCTGTACCCAGCTCAGGCACTTGTGATTTGTGCACTGCCCAGTGTGTACAGACTCAGTGAGAAATAAATTGCCTTTTAACTCTATTAAGACATGAAATCGAGAACAGAGTTTGGAGCAGGACCAGCCCTTTGAAGAATATCACAGGTGCATCTCAGGATGCACCTGCATGCTACAGGCACCTGAACACTTGAATTACTTAATATTTAAGCTCCTCAGGAGTGCCTTTACTTGCAGGAAGGAAAAAAACACCACTAAAGAGTTTCTGGTCTTTTTCTTCTCTTTTGAACATATCATAAAATCTTTTCAAACATCTCTGTATTCATATATACTTTATCCTGTACCCAGGAGTACAATTTAAGATGAACCAGAAAAAAAAAAGCTTATTGATATTCATGGCTATCATATTCCTTTCTATGAGCTACTGCTATCAATTAAGGTTTTGGTAAAACACTGAGATGCAAATATTTTCTGCAAGCCACAAAACATATCTCCTCCCCCTGCAGATCTAAACAACTATAAAAAAAGAAAAAGGTGTCTTCCATCCCAAACTTCCATTGGCTCTCTTCAAATCAGACCTGGATTAAAAACTCCTGAGCAAAAAAAAAAACCAAAAAAATTGCTGTAAATATTTACTTTCATACCATACTTTAAAGAGGATAGTTTCTGCAGCAATTAGAAACAAACAAAACACCAGAAACTAAAAAAAAATGTATAAAGAAATATTTGGGGTTTGGGAAGTCATGGTAATCCATGCTTATATTGTACAAGCTAATGTCATTCTGCCTTTTAAAAAAATTCAGAAAAAATAGAAAAAAACACATTATAAAACAGTAATAAAAACCTGATCTCCCAGATGATCACAGTGATCTAAATATCCTGGTCTTAAAAAAACAAAACAAAACCAAACAAAAAAAAACAAATAAACAAAAACTCAAACAAACAAACAAAAAACCCGAACAGAACAATAAATTTTGTTATATGCAAATAGAGAACCAGAAACAAAAACAATTCCACAAAGGAATTGTGAAGACCAGTGTAAGACAGGGTTAGTGGGCAGCCCAAAAATAGGTGCATGTGTATTCTACTTTTACTGTGGAACATTTCTGAAGTATTGATGATAGAAAAAATAATTTTAAATTATTGAGTACTAATTACTTAAGTAATTTACAATTTAACACAGATTCTGAAAAAAGGAGAAGACTATTTAGAAACATTTTTTTATATTTTCCTGTGCTTTTTAATTTTCCATAATCCATGACATTTCCATACTGCAGGACTGTATCAGCCTTTCCAAAATGCTTGATCCTACTTCATTAATTTCCTTCTTCCATCTCCTTTAAGACATACACACACATATATATATATATATACACACACACATACCCATACGTGTGTATCAAACCTGTAATTTTTATTTAAGATGAGTCATTGTTAAAATTACTACCTTTTCATGAGTGTTGAAATGTACCACAAAGCAAAACTTCCACTCTCTGATCAATTCTTCAACTTATGCTTAAATTTTAGCTGTATTTATGCCAGCATAAATACAGAGTGTCTTTGCACCTTAAAGCATCTTATCTGGATTTAAACTGGCAGTACTACTGATCATCGTCCCTTCTTTTAACCCTGGTGGATGACCTACAGTCTTGGCTGGAAAAGGCAAATAATTTTGCTTTGTTTTCTTCAAGGTTTTCCTCTCCCTGGATAGCTGAACAACTTAAGCTCATAATATTTTTCTACAGCACTGCCTGAAAAATCAATAGAATAAGAGAACACAATCAAGACCAAGTACAACAACAAAGAAAAGGAAAAAAAACATTAATCTAACAACAATAACAAATTAGTAATGTCAGTCAAAGACAGGGAAATGAGCATTTAAAGCACTCTGAATATTGCTTTTTGTAGCAAGGTTTGTAAAGCAAATCAATATGAGCCAAAACTCTCCTTCTGAATTCATGTATTTGAGTTTTAAAACGTATCATGTTCCTCCTCTCAAAGCAGTATTACATTTAAGTAAAACGATTTATTTCAGTGGAGTTAGTCCTGGTTTATGTCACTGCAGATTGCTGACTAAAGAAAACTTGCCTGTATTTACAGATGGAAATAGAATAATATTTTAAATTCATATTTGTTATACAGAGATTGGCTTGCAATGCATTTACTCTTGTTTTGTCCCAGGAATTAATCTCGGTATCTAGATTTTGAAAAGCTATTGTTGCATCAACGATTTGATTTCATTAATATAGTGAGGTTGCAACAAAAAATATGCATTTGTAAGATTCAGCTTTAACAATTACGAGATTTAAATAGAGACAAAAGAAACCATAATGCACTTCTAACTGAATTGAAATATAAAACAGGAAGCCTCATTTCCTGAACTCTAGCACTATATTATATCTTATTGGCTAAACTCATCTTGTAATAGGGGTCATTTCCCCAGGGATTGTTACATTAGAAAGCATAAATGAAAAAAAAAGAAAGTAAAAATACAAAAATTGTTTCTGCTTTCAATATAATTTGGGTAATATTTCAAAAGTACTTTGTTCAGAAACTCCTACTTCTTCATAATACTTGTCCAAGTTCTGTCAGGTTCTCTGTAGGAATATCACATCAAGACTTTAACTCCACAGCAGAACAGGACCACAAAAGAACATCTCTCATCTCTGGATGCAAGAAGAATTTTAAAAGCCATCCCAGGGGACCTTGGCTATGTTTTTGATTTGCTTCCCTTTTTTAAGTGCAGAACCTCAAGCCAGTGGAATCTAATCCTCATATATCCTCAGCCTTGGCCCTGCTCCAGGGCAGAGCTTCTAAGTTCCAGGCAGGCAGCACATGCAGGGGCATCCCCACATACAGGATGCCATGAGTTTCCCATACTTGTTGTCTTCTGCAAAAAAACTTTCTTGTAATAAAAACTGCCCAGTGTCTCATTAAAGCACTGTTCCACAATATTTACAGCTTGAACATAGTGTGGAAGGAAAAACATGAAAGGATGGCTTTATACCTTTAGGGGTATAAAATTTTCAGTATCCCAAAATAGATGCATTTGGGATACTTTACTAAATAATAAAAAGGCAGTAAATGAGGCTCCGATGACATGGATCTTTTCCACTGATTGCACTGATTGCCTGGCTTTAACATGGCCAGAATCCGTAGAGACATCCCACTGGAAAACCAACAGAAACTCACTTAAGGAGTTTACTTACTGCCAGTATTCTGAATAGCTGTAACAGTGATGCTTCTCTTCAAACCCTTCGGAGATTTTAATCTTTACCAAAGCATGGATTTGAGATTATTTGTATGTGTTTTTATTATAAAGATTACAACTGACATACACCATTTTATTTTCATCATTTTGATAATACATGCTTATATTTCTCTTATAGTCCTCTTATATTTTAAAAAGAATTTAGTTTTAGAGCAAGATGTGCTATACCAGATTTAACCACATTCAGTTGCATAGTGAGTTGCAAGTTGTTCAATACACAGGAATTTTTACTTCCAGCTATGATGTCTTCATTATCCTAAAGCCCTTCAGTGAAGAAATCCAGCTTCAACAAATATATATGGAGGCAAGGTTAAGAGTATACATAGGAAATTTGCATGTAATTTTGTGGGTATATTTTTAAAATATATATACTTGTATTATTTATTCCCAATATAAGGAGCCTAAAAACAAACTGGACTTTTCATTTGCCATTTTGTTGTTGTTCTACAAGCTGTGTTTTATTTTAAAAAACATCTCTTTTTTAATCCAGTGTGTATGTGTATACAACTACAAACATTTGTCTCAGCAGAGATGATTTTAGTGCCTTTGAAAATGTAACTTTAACAGTGAAAAAAATATCCCTCTAAATGAAGAAATACTAGTAAAAAAAATATTTTCTTGACTCATGAGCACAATAAATCATATAACATGATTCAAGAATATACTTTCCACACTGGCAAAAGCTTTTCCATCTAGTATACTGCTCCTCATGAAAAATAAGTTTATATGAATAAATTTTTATATTTATCATCTTACATTTAGTTGTCTATCAGTACAGACAGAGGTCTCTGAGATATGTAATTAACTTAATACAGATTTTAAAGTATTTAAGAGTTGCTCAAGTTCTCCCTCAAAACCTAATTATTTATCTAAATAAATAAGTTTCATACAAAATTCATCTTTTGAGAAGAACCTGTAAATGTAACCCTTTAAATACAGAGAGGAAGCTAACGAGTGTAGAGCAATGATCAGCAAATCATCAATCAGCAAACTCTGGAAACTCTCTTATTCCCCTAAAAGAATGAATAAAATTAGAAAAATATTTTTTCTAAATATCTCATCTTTATCCCATCCCCTTAAAAAAGAATGCCCTCTGATTCTGGACTGCAAATATCTTTAAAATGTAATAAAGATACTTCATTATGATGCTTAACAGAGATGAAGTCTGTTGACAGGCCCAAGACACCATTTACATAAGTGTTCAGGCAAATTGAAGGCAACATCTAATATAACATGCAGAGGATCAACAAGAATTAAATATGCTTTTAAAAAGCACTCTAGATATCATACTTCCTCCATGGAAAATATCTCCTAAAAGCTGCCATTCCAGCAGCTTTTTAAAAATTCCAAAAGGCAAATATAATACAATTTCCTTTTTTCCTCCCTTTTGAAAATTTTATAACGGATATATTTGAACGTATAGAGCATTAATAATGAAATTACCCAAACAATATTTAAAAACAAAACAAAACAAAACAAAAAAAACCCCATAAAAATACCAATATCATACCCCAAAGGTGAAAACTTGGACCTTTTTTTTATTTGTAATCTGTCTGGTAGCATTTCCTTCTAACTTCACTGAAGTAATTTAAAACATCCACAATGGCTTCCAAGCTGCTGCAGAACTTCTGAAAACCTAGACTCAAACATATTGTTTGCTGGTAACTTCAGCTCATCTTTACTATCATTTTAATCATGAGGTTTTCTTCTGAAGATGAAACATCCGAATCAAATCTCAAAATCCATATATATTAAAGGTGAAAACTTTTGTCAGGACCTCAAAGACACTTCAAAGAACCAAAATATTCATCTATAACTGTTGAAGTTTGTCACTTCAGTACTTATCAGAACCGTTCATACCAACCATTTTGTTCCATTTAATTATTGCTTCAAAGGGTCATGCCAGGTTGTTCCATAAAGGCTTTAGGCCAATGTTATATCAAACACAGCTTTTGACACATGTCCATCAGCTTGGATGAAGGAGATGAGACAAGGTGAGGTGAAGGGTGGGAGAATATCAAGTGTCGATCAACTTGAGAGCCACTTACATCATGGCCTGTTCTTTTCGTCATTACGGACTGGGAGCTTGTTAGATACAGCTCTTCCCGTGTGCATGTTCTAAAGGAGAAATTCACATATTTCATATATCTACCCTGTTTGCAAACAAGGTCAAATCACAAATTCAAAAAGACCTCTGGTCTTTATTTTTTGTAACATAGCAGCAAATTAATCAAACCTCTCTACAAGCCAGAATATGTCTTCAGTGCCTCACTACATTTGTATTCATCTAACCGATTGATGCTGTAAAGGAAATCAAGCTCACACACATTCTCACTTAGAGATGTTTGCTCTACAGTTCTGACAAGAGAAACTACAGTGAAAAGTACTTAGAAAAGTACAGTATGCTTACTGCAGTAAAGTGGCATAAATGTCTACAAATATGTGTTTACTGAGTGAGGGAGCTTGGGTAGTCTTGGGAGTATCCTCTGATTTGGAGAAAGGGAAGAAATTCTCATACACAGACACTACACTCCCCCCACAAAAATCCACCCTCCTTGTAAATAGAGATGGGAGAAAAAGAGAAATCATCTCTAGCAGATCTATCTGCAAAAACCTGTCTATCAAGATGATCTACAATTGTTGTTGTCCAGTTTCTCAACAGAAATAACAACTGGAAAAGTCATACATAGGAGATTTTGGTCTTCTTTCAAAAAAAAAAAAAGTGATGAAAATGCTACTGTCACACAAGGCCCTTTCCTGTTCTCATCCCTAAGAAGCATATTGCATAGCTCACACATTCTTCAGCAACAGAATATAGATATCAGAGAAGTAAAAGAAACTTGTGATTTTACTAGGCTGGTGTAGGACAGCACAAGTAGCAGGATTTTACAAACATTTTCACAGTTAAATTTTGCATATGAACATCATTTCATCTGAACCTAGTTTTTATACCAAAATCACTTTGCTAGGATTCATCTAATGTGACTTTTGAGGTCAACAGTGGGTGGGAGTGTTTGTATCTGAGATAAAACGACAGTATGTCCTCTTTAGAGATAACAGACATAAAATAAGTATTTTAGGGCATAATCCATCTGACCTATTTTAGATGTCCACTATATTGTGAACTGACAGACTCTAGAATCACCTATGTATCTCCACCGACTACAAAGAGAGTCTGAACTTTTATATTTTTTGTGGATATCCATAATGGTTATCTAGCTTTTTTTTTTTTCTTTTTGTCATATGGTTTACTTTATTTTTCTATCTTGTGGAGTGCTTTCAAAGATACTTATCAAAAAGTAATATTTAAGAATTCAGCTTCTAAGTTTTTTCCCTTTTAGCCAATTCACAGATCTAAATACATGGATCTAAATAAATGGATCTTAGTGCAAGTCTGAAGTTATAAATTACTAAGTATAGACCAAATGATTTTTAGGCAGGATAAGTGATGGAACTATAATTTGCATTTTGATTACCTTTCCCAGAAGAACCTGAAATGAAGAAGCAAGTCTGTCACAGTCTCTGCAAGGCCCATGTGAAGCACACTGCTTGATGTAAAGAGAACAAGTGAACAAAGTGAAATCGAGGGCAGAGCCATGAAGTCCCAAACTATGTGATGTTAATGCTGTGAAACATTAAATGGTGGCTGCTGATTAGCGTGGAATTCACTTCAACTACCCTATGGTAGTTATCTGCAGTCCTTTTTTTTCCTAAATCAGGAATGATGCACCCATTGACATGAGTAGGATGAGTATCTCGATGATCAACTAGATGAAAACTTTTAAAAGTTAAGTGGGGTTAACACACTTCTGGAAAGAGTGCCCTGGTGAATTTTCTCTTTTAGGAGTGAAGAGATCTGATCCTGATCCAGTAAAGCATTTAAGCAATTGAATGACCACAAGCATGGGCATAGTCTTCCTTGAGTGCAGTACCATTCATCTAGCTGGAAACAGGAGGCTGACTGCCAGAATTTTAGACCAAAATACAAATCCCTTAGCACATAGTGTTGCTTCTTGTATTATACCAGTACTACAAGAAATTCATCCACATATTTGTCTTAAATGGGTTTTTAAAAATAATTCAGTTTTTACTTTAAAAAAATCACATGAACAAATAACATCAAAAAGCATCAAATTGTGCAAACATCAATTTACACAATCACATTAGTTTCACAGGATTTTGAACCAAAGCTTTTAAAAGTATAAACATTTAAGTATTTTGAGGGATTTTTTTTAAGTACAGCAGAGTATTAATTTTTAAAAAGAGCTATAAAATAAAGAATTATATTTCAAGAGAGCCAGAGAAGTTCAGTAACTAATGTGGGAGGTTTTCTTGTTTGCATTAGACCACCAGTACAGATCTTCAAGGTTTAATTTGTATGAGTTTCTTCTGAGTAACTTGGGTACCACTCTTGAACAGAACTATAATCATATAAATATGTGATTAAGATGTACAACTGAGATATCTAACTTTGTGGCAGATGCTGGTCTATGTGATCTTTTGTAACTGAAGGGTTCTTTTATCATTTGAGCTTTTGGGTTTGTATTTCTCATCTGCTCTTTTCTGCCAGCTTAACAGAGATTTTAAATCAAAACCTAATTAGACTACATATGCTGTTTAGGAAAGAGTTCTCAGGAAAGTAGTGATTCATATAAGCTTTGATATTTCCAGATAACATCTAAGAAGAAATGTGATTTTAATTGTTTTAAATAACTTTCAATAACCCTCTTACTCAAATAAAAGTAGTTGAACGGAGTTCTTTGATCAAAAAAAATTCTTCAGTAACAGAAATACCAACTCTATATTCCTATCAACTATACCATCTATGCTTAATGATGAAACCCTTTTTTGACACGTTTTTCAACTAAGTAGTAGTATAACTCAGCTATTCTATGGCATATTTTGATACTAATACCATACACCTCAAATCAGAAGTTATCAAATGCTATTTAATTCCTGAAATACAAAATTTTGTGTGTGCATGTTGAGCACCTAGGATGTCAGCCAAAGTTTTTTAGCAATGTTGATATAAGAAGAGTTGGTGTCTTCTTATTTTTCCTCTTTGATATTCTATGAGGGAAAATGAATTATTTTAATGTTATTTTAATTATGATGCACTTACCTGACGTATACATTTCAATATTTTAACTACTGCTAAGAAAGCCCAAATTTTAAACCCTCTTGACTTGCACTAGGTTAAAGAAACCTGTGTCTAAAGTGATGACTGATATCTTGTTCAAACGTTAATAAACACATTTGCCAAGAAATCCCTGGCTTCTGACACTTAATCACAAAGATGTAAGCTCCATCTTTAAAAAAAAAAAAAAATAAAAAAAGAAAAAAATTAAAACCCTTTACATTTTTATGTCCTACTTAGTTATTTGACCCAGTTCTTAATCAGAAGTAGCCAGAATTTTCTTTTATTCCACAGAGCGATTGCCTGCTGCCTTAAGAATAAGAGCTTGAGTATTTCCCCTGATAGAACATTGACAAGTCATAATGAGGAACTGTGTCTTCCAACGTCAAGCCAATACAGTTCCTGTTAATTGTCACAATACTGTGCTGTGTCACACTGCATATAAAAATGATTTTCTGGAAACCGAAAAATTATAGATATTGCCGAGACAAATCACTGCAAATATAACCACAAATATATAATGGGCAGTAGCAAGATTTCATAAACATTCTTAAAAAATCTAAATTAAATTTCAAACAGAAAAATGGAAGTGTAAATCCAGACTTTCATTTACTCTGTTACTTTAGTGATTCAATAAAGATATACCAATTCCTTTCACCATCTAGTTGAAAAAATAGTACATTCAAATACTTATCTTCTAATTACTGTTTTGCCATTATTAATATGTGACTATCCAGACAAGGATAAAATATATAGAGACATCAGGCTTTAAGTGTTTATAAGAAATAAATTGAGGACAGATTCATAGTGAGACAGCACTGATATCCCAAGCTTCTAAACAACACATAAAGTCTACTGACATATAACAGTATAAAAGACATAGGTACACTTGTTAATACCATCAAAAATAATTGTTTCCTAATTGTTCTAATTGTCAGCATTTCCTACAAAATTTTCAAAAACCCCAACTCTACTCAATAAAAGTTTAATAGTAAGACCTTAACTACAGTATAATACTCTTAAAAAAAAAAAAAAAAGAAGAAAAAAATCATGAGTATACTTATATATTAAAACCAAAACCAAAACCCACCACAGAGACTAGCTAAATGTGATCTATATGTCAAACAACTCCTGCCTACAAACCTCTCCACTAAAAAGCAATTAATTTAAAATATTCTTCAGAGACCAGGAGACATGTAGTGGAAGACAGAATATCTTGAAAGTATAGTTCCTCTTCCTCTGGTCTCAGATAAAAGAATGAAAACATAAAGTCTGAGGTTTATACTCGTGCATCCAGGGAATTTTTGATATCTGCTATTTGTTATCACCAATAGTACTTTCTGGAAAGGCATAACTTGCTGGGCTGAGAAACCCACAATGATCTTCACAATTTACCCTGAGGATTGACTGTGTTGAGTATGGTGTATAGGAGAGTTAGGGAAGGGGGAAGCAATCCCCAATTATAAGTTTTTGCTTGATTGTAATTCAGTGCAATTTCTATTAATTTTTATCATATGCTATAATTGGTCAACTGGATGAAAATCTCTCTTTTTCTGTGAACAAAGCTGCCCTCCAAGAATGCTAAAGACATCTTAAATACAAATAGACTAGTTAACAAGCTTTTCATTATATTAAGCTAAGGCTTACATACATGATTATTGAGTAAAGGCAGCATTTTTAGCACTTTAAAAGAAAAATAAGGTCACCACATAAACCATGACACTCACTGAATAATGTGTACCTAAGCCACATAGCTAGATGTCAAGTTATTTTCTATCTTAATTCTTTACCTAAGAATTAACTAAATATCCAACATGCAAAAAATTAATATTTACTTACACACAAAAAAACTAGAATGTCCTGAATGACTTTTATACACGAAATATATATAAAAAACACCAGAAAACCCAGCAAAGTATTGCAACAGTCACAAAGTATTCGTTTCAAGTTTCACCTCTGCACTCCTCAGGGTAGCCCAGGCACAAGCACATGAGCACACACGTCAGACCGCTGGACGTGCCATCCACTTGGCTCTCTCCATCACCCCCGCGAATCAAAAGGCTCCAGAGGGACCCAGAAGCACCAAATCAGGGCACGGGGGCAGAGAGGGGCATCTCCTCTGCCTGGCCACGGGCCGTCTGTACACTATCCTGCAGCACCTTGGACAGCGGTCTCCTGGCCCTCCGCTCAGCACTGACCAGTTCAGCTCAGCCCAGCCCAGCTCAGCCCAACCCAGCCCCGCGGCTCACCCCAGCGCGCCCCGCACCCGCACGGGGTGGGCATCTGCACTGCCCACCAGATTCCCTGGAGAGAGAGAAAACACACCCATGGTTTGGGTTTTTTTTTTCCTTTCCCCTTCTGAAATACCTTTCGTTTTTAACACAGATTGGTTGGCCGAATTCTCAAAACGTAAAGCAATATCATCTGGCACTCAGAACAGCAGAAATGTAGGTTGCTGGCATTTGTCTAGTTCATTTAAGTTTCACACAATCATTTTAATGTCAACAACTTTTTCTCCACCATTAAGAAAATATTTCTCCTCATTGGGTGTGTGAAGGGAAAATTGTTATACAGGATAAATTTGCTGTTCTGTTCATTTTCAACACCTTTTACACCCTGATGTTCTGTAAGAAACTGAGCACTTTGTGCTAAAGTTCAGTCAAATTGAACTGTGATACAAAAAAAAAATCACTTTATGCATGTAAATGTTGATCATTTGGCAGCATGGAATAGTAGGTCAATTTCTAATTATAGAGCTACTGAAATGACAAAGATTTCCTTACAGTAGTAGATATCTATTTACATTTGATACCCTTTTCTACTTATCCCATTCACTCTGGAAATAAAATATGTTTACATTATCAGTAACTGAGTGTATAGCACATATACAATGAGTGTGTACACACACAGTTTGCAATCCAAAAACAGTGGAGTCAACACTTCTGGTGAGTCTACCTTACTTCTGTCAGGTTTAGAAAGAAAAAATAAATACAGCAACTTTCCTACTTTATCCAATTAGATAGTAAGTTATTTCAGCTTCTGGGATTGTAGATCAATTTTTGTGGCAAATATACATGCAAATTATATTAAGTTATTGGTGAATGGGATTATTTAGGCATAGGCTGTTACCATGAAATTATTTCCGAAGGCCCTGCTGAAGTTACAGATCACAGAGGTACTGCCAGGCCTCCCATTCAGAGCAGTGAATTGCATACATTGTTGTGTTCCACTGCTAAAGCAGAATTTGGTTCAGACTGGATAGTGTAGTGCTACAGTAGTTGGGATAATCCAGTTCAGGGAAGAAATATTCACCTCCTAACAAGTACTCAAACAGGGGAAAAAAGCATGCAGTTAGCTATTTTAGGCACCGATGACAACTCTTTTCTTCTGCCCTGTCTTGAGAGATAGGCCAACTAATCTTGTTCAAAAGTAAAGAGAAGGCAACAACTACAAGAGCCAAAGTGGGACCCTCTGCATTCCAGCAAAGGAAAAGAAAAACCTCTGGATCTCTCTGAGCCGTCACCAGTGACACCAAAGGAAACAGCCGCCACTTATCAAAACGCTGCCAACCATCACTTCCCAACCAAGGGCCACTGCGGTGCCCGTCAACAGACACCCTTGTCCTCCAGCTCCACAGATTTTGGCAGAGAGCCTGAAAACACTGTCCCGCTCCCGCTCCCGAGGCGGCCCGGCGCCGCACCGCTCTGCCGCCGTCCAGCACCGCCGCCCCCGGGGCCAAGCGNCCCCGGGGCACCGCGGCCACCTGCCCCCCGAGGGACAGAGGCCAGGGCAGCGCAGTCGGGCAGCCCCGACCCCGGTCGCAGCTCCGAGCCCCGCTCATTGTCATGCAGACCCTGTCGCTGCCTGCCGCCAAGTCGCATCCCAGCCCGCTGGAAGCAGGCAGCCGAGCCGGAGCCAATCGCATATTCATGAGGAGGGGGAAATCCAGCGCTACGCTCCCAGAGGACCGAGGATCACTTCTTTTTGCGTTTTCTCAAGCTTTTCCCCTCTCTCTTCCTCTCTTTTAATAATGCGCTAAGGGGGGCGTCCCGGCCGATGCCCTCCGCAGCACCGCCTGCACCGTGAGAACCGCGGCCGCCGGCGGCAGGGGCAGAGACCGAAGCAGGCACAACAGGGTCCACGGCAGCCACAACAGCCGAGGGAGGCACGCCAGCCCGACAGCCAGGGACAGGAAACACAGCAGGGGCTCCTACCTTACAATCCTCAGGACACGATTTCACCGAGTACTCATCCGACTGTAAATATTTCTGGAGCATAACCTCAAACTCTTCGTATTTCTCCTGAGCGTGCTGGTCGTAGCGCTGGTAAGCCTGGACGCACTGGCTGCAGGAGCCTTCCCCCTTCAGCACCACATCCAGACTGCAGTTCAAAGTGTCCGGATTGGACAACCCGGCGAACAACTCCCAAAGTGTGTAGGAATTACAAAAGGAAAGGTAAAAATCCGTCAGGTCCCAGCCGGGCGCCGGGCTCTCGCCCGTGCCCCGCGGCCGCCCCGACCCCCCCCG
>VZTN01015398.1:0-14535 GCA_013400515.1 Erpornis zantholeuca | reverse complement strand
GCTCCCCCATGCCCGCCAGCAGCTCCGGCTCCGCGGGCTCCGGCTTCTCGGGCGGCGGCTGCTCCTTCTCTCCGGTCCCCGTGAATTTGGCCTCGGCGCAGAACCACAAGTGATCAGAGAGCAGGACCGTGAAAAACAAGAGCGATGCCAGGGACAGTCGCCATTTCTGAGCCCTCTCTGAATCCGTGAAGGGTTTCTCGTTCTCCCGGGGTGCGAACCAGATTTTTAAGCCGTCATCATACTGCCGACTACACATCCAAGCACCCCTGGTCATATTTTGGGAACGCACAGCCCTGGCCGACTCCACCGTGAGGGCTCCTTTGCCAGTGTCACCACAATATGCATTGACTTAAAAGATTGGGGGGTTTTTCTTGCCTGCCTTCCTTCTCTCGCTCGCTCTCTCCCTCTTCCACTCTCCCCCGTGTCTCTTTCTTCCTCTTTTTTTCTTTCTTTCTTTCTCTTTTTCTTTCCTTCTTCTTTTTCTTCCTCCGAGATATTGCTGTTTGTCGCCGGTGGCTCTGCCTTGGTCTCACCACACGAAACAGCCCCAGTCCATCCAACGCGGAGTGCCGTGGAGAAGATAAGAGCAATAACGCAGAGAGAGGAGGAGGAGGGAGAGGAGATGGTGGTGGTGGTGGTGGTGGTGGTAGTGGTGGTGATAGTTGGTGGTGGCGGGGCTGCGCGACTGGTCCTTTCCCCCTCTCACCCAGGCATGGTCAGATCGCAGCTCCCCATCTCCCTCCTGAGAAAAGCCCACTGCCCCCGGACAACCGCATGCCGCGTCCCCCGCTGCCGACGGACGGCTACGGGAGGGCTCCTCGCCTCCTCTTCCTCCCTGCCGCCGCTGCTCCTCTTCCTCAGCCCCGAGCCGCGGCACAGATGCCTGCACCGCTGTCTCAGTCTCTTTCTTCTCTCCCCGCTCCGCTCTAACTGGAGAGACGCTGCTGCAGGGCTCCCGGAGCGCTGCCGAGGATGCTGAAGAGGAGGAGGAGGAAGAGGAAGAGGAGGAGGAGGCTGCCGGGGCCGCCGCCGCCGCTGGTGACAATGGGCTGCGGCTGCCGCCGCTGCTGCCGCCGGGTGCGGTGTCCCCGGGCGCACGGGGCGGAACTGCCTGGCTGGGGGCCCCCGATGGGCACAGGCATCTTGGGCCCCTGGGCTAAGTTGCCGCCATCTTCGTCCTGGAGAAACACTTTTTTGGGGGGAGCTCTGCCTTTTGCGTCATCTCCTCCCGCGCCGAGATCGCTCTATCCTGGCGCATTGGCAGCAGCAGCAACTCTGCCTCCTCCTGCCTGAGGAGGAGGAGGAGGTGGGAGATGCACTGGGGACCACATGGCCCCTCCAAAGGGCTTCCTGAATGCAACTCTTTCTACTCATCTCACCGAAGGGACTGCTCTGTACCACTCTCCTGCCCTCTCTCCTTCAGGGTCTCCTTCCCTTTGTGGCCATGAATGGCCATGTCCACGCAGGATGGTTGGTGGCTGAAGAGGTCTGTCTCTGTGTCTGTCCTTATCACAGACGCATATGAAACTCCAGGCTCTGCATCCTGGGCAGTTTTGGCCACACAGTAAAATGCTTGAACAGAGTCACCTGTCTTTCTGTCAGAGAGCTGTAAAGCAAAATGACCATAAACCCCAGGCTGTTTCCCCAAGAGAAGTTTTGCAAAACCCTGTTTCAGCCCATGAGCTGGGTAAATACTGCCTGTGTGGTTATGTTTAGATACCACTGTTTAGATACCACTGCCTAGAGAGAAAGACAGAGCTTAGCAGGCCAGGCTTAGCTCTCCTGCTAGGGTGATGAAATCACTGATCACCTCTGCTTGGACCCACCTTCTGTCCCCAACAGTCAAGGTCTCTTGCTTAAATAAGCATTCTGTTTGGACACTCCTAAGTGTCTCTCACTTCTTTCATCTTGCTCACTTATGCATCTTAATGTAACAGCAACAGAAAAACTTGGATCCCAGAGAAGAGAAGAGAAGAGAAGAGAAGAGAAGAGAAGAGAAGAGAAGAGAAGAGAAGAGAAGAGAAGAGAAGAGAAGAGAGGAGAAGAGAAGGTGGCAGCTAGAGGTTGGTCGTTATCAGATGAAGATCTGGTGTTCACCTCGAGACATCGAATATGCTATTTGGCCATAGGATAACCAAGACATGTATTTTTTCTTCACTGGACTGACAGAATGTTTAGAAACCATAATTTTCCTTGTTTCAGAAGCTTTCTCTATCCTGAGGGACTGACAATGGCCTTTGAAAAATGCTTACAATATATTGCAAAAGGTGGATTTGCCCTATTTCACAGTTAAAGGAAGCCTTTTTTCTTAACAAACATGGTCTATAAATTAGTACAGTTTGCTGATGGTTCTCAAATTCAGCTTCAAAACATGTAGTGGGAAAAGACCTGAGACTAAACTGTATCAGAGGATAAAAAACTTGTACCTTATCTTACTGTAGCTGCCATTAACAGAAGAGTGAGCTTTCCAAGGAATGTGCTGGAATTTCTGTCACTTTGAGCAGTAAATCAAGGCTGAATGTCTTTCAGAAGGAGATGGTAAACCTCGAACAGAAGATGCAGAACTGAGGTATGAATTGCTGAGAGAGGTTGTGTGCCTGTGTTATGCTGGGGGTCAAAGTGCATTATCTTAATGGTCTCCTCTGGCCTTACAAGATCTGTGAGTCAAATACTACAACAAACAGAAGTTATCTGTGAATTTTATTTTGATAGGCTATTAAAGATGCAGAAATAAATGTTAATAGTGTAAGGAAAGGTCCACAGTACTCAAATCAGAACGTATCTTTGCTATTTTCAGTCAATCAGCTCACACCATCTGCTAATGGTACATTTTTAATTTGGGTCTTGGAACTTTGAAATTATTTGACATGCTGGGTCTGGTACTGAATTTGTATTTTTGTAATGCTTTCTGTTTCAGGACAAGACTGTGACCAAGGTTTTAAAAGGCATCCAGGACAACTTTACTACTCTAAAACATAATATAATTTATTTAATAACATTTTTCTAGTTTGATTATGTATTTCTTGTTAGAATACATGGACTGAAGCAGAAATACAGGGAAGAAAAAAGAAAAGATAAAGAAAACCCAAACCAAAAACAACTGGGATAAGCAAGAGGTTCATCACATCAGGTCTGAGATTTTCAAAATGTACTCTATTAAGATATGTGGCAGTGACTGCGTAATTATTCTGTATTTTACAGACAAACTTGAGGTGAAGAAAGTTGGTTTTGGAGTCTACACCTGGCAAACAGGCTTTTTATATATGTATTTTTATGTTGTCCTATTGGGAAAATGAGAATATAATAAGCAATTTTGCAATCCACAATGAAATTATAAAAGTTCTTTATCTCCATAGTGGAACTTCAAGAATTGGTAATGGAAACGTGCTGGTATTCAGACATACTTTGAAACTTAATATAAAAATTAATTCCTAAGTCTTTGCTCCTCTGTTTACACTTGTCTAAGATCAAAGCAAATATACTCAAAGTCAGTATGCTAGGATGGCTTAGATATACTTGGCTTCTCAAAAAAAATCCATTTTCATGTCATGTAATATTTTCACACATTTCCCAACTTTTGCCTGGAAAAATAGTGTGAGAGTTCTTTTTCAACACCTAGAAATAAACTATAATAAGACATTTGGTATTTTCAAAATGAGCATGTCCTTGCTTTCGCAGTGACAGTTTTCTGTAACAGAGAATATGTCACGCAGAACTGTTGTTTTGCCTCCTGCATTTCCCCCAAAGCCCCATTCCCTCTCCACCTAGCACGGTGAATAACTTGCAGCTCAGTTGCAGTAGCTGGTTCCTGATGGATCTGAACAGATGCAGTTCAGTTCTCTGGTGCCCCTTAGTGTTAGGTCTTGGAGCTCAAGGGAAAAAATAGGGCTGCAAAATAATATCTGAAAATCAAGCAGCTGTATGTGGTGGGGGATAGAACCTGAAGTACATACTGTAGCTGCTTTCTCTCAAAGTTCCTTCAAAATTTTGTTGCCATGAATATGATCTAAATAACAACATTTCATTTGAAATTGTTTCACGAATTATATGACTGGGAAGAAAAGTGAACAACTTTCCTCAAAAATATCGCTACAGAACTATTTCCTCAAAAATATCGCTACAGAACTATGTCCCAATATTCATCATTCTTCCTAAATAACTCTAGTGGTGCAAAATAACTCACTTAGAATTTACTTCACTTCACTCTGAAATTTTTTCCTGGGAATATTTATTACTTGTGTTACAAATCTTGGCAAGTGTGAGGAACTCATGGAAGTCTGTCTGCCTAGCTGGTGGAGTCACCAGATGTTTCACAGATGGATCTCCTTAAAGTAACATAGTTCAGTGTAATCTCTGCCCCACTGTGCTTTAATCAATACAATCAGAGCTGATGTTTTTTAATTCTTTGACTCATAATATGTAGGAAAACTGATTCATCAAGGATTAAAGACAAAGTCTAATAGGATGAGCATGCAGAAATTCAAGATACTTGAAGCTATTGTTTAAACTACATACCATGTGTTTTCTTTGTGAAAATACTTTAGCTTAAGAAGCAGAAATATTTATTGATGTAACACATTAATGGTAATAAGTACTTTTCAGAATAGAAGACTTTCCTGTTTCAAAGTAAATGTTCTTATATTTTTGCCTGATATCATGCAATCAGTAATTTCCTGCATAATTCTCTTGCTTTACTTTGTTGATTACAAAATTGTAATATCAAAAGAGCAGTGTATAGGTCTTTCAGGTGATTTTAACAGATTTGAGAGCCACTTCTTGTCTTTGTAATGTATATCCCTTATATAAGAAAAAATTATTTTGTAATTGCTAAGCAGGAATTCTTTTTGTAAAAAGCAGGTAATTTTTAAGATAATTTTTAAAAAATTTTGGTTTTCGGTTGATTGGTTCTACTGATAGGAGCAATTGTTATTAATGGATTATGCAATTATGCAACAATTATTAACAGAAATACTCAATCAAACCTTTTCACTGGAGGCTCATCCAGCACTTTTAATACCAAGCAAACATTATCACGCCCTTTATTAGTAGGTCTTAGTGATTTTTTATCAGTCTAAACAATTCGTCTTTGATAGGAACATCTATACATTCTTTGTAGGCAAAATTATATGTCATTTATGTGGTTTAACATCCTCAGACTTGTTTAGTTTTTGTTTTATTTCAGCATCTTGTAACAGATATTTGGGTATTATATCACCCATTCCTTGGGAAGTGGCTCAGAGATTTAATTATCTGAATCCATTTTATAAGAATAATATCCATTATGGTTTTAAGATACAAAGAACTTAAGAGCACTGAAGAATTATGTTTTTTTCTCATCACATTCCTCATGTCTTCGTTTCCTATTCAGTATTTTCCAGAAAGCTGAAATTTTGTGAGAAATCTTCAGGCATCTGGGCCTGATTGCCCCAAAGCAATGGGAAATTTATGGTAATGTTATCAGAAGCTCCTAATCCTTGTTCAAACAGCACTAATTCAGATTTTAAGATTCTTGCATTCTCCTTTGCTCCCACTTTCCATATTACCTTCAATTTTGTCTCTTTGGTTTGATTTTTAAAATCTTTTCTTACCAAATTAGAGGATTAACTATCACCAAGTAAGTTATAAAAGTTTGCCCAACTGCATTTTAAAAGGCTGTTCAGTACAAACTTTGAAGATACTGATGTCATTGATTGAATTATCTTGCAGATGTTTTCTTGGTATCCTGTGAGACTTCTTGTTAGAGAATGAGAACATATTTTTGTTTGTTGACATTTTCAGACATGGAATAATGAATGGACTGCATAGGGAGTCAGATAGTATCTCTCCAAAAATTGCAGGTCGTCTTTATCGTGACATCTTTATAATGAGAGTTCAGCCATAATATTTCATCCAGGGGTTATATTTGGGCATGATCTGAAATGAACTGAATCTATCCTTCATTAACTGAAGCCATCGAAAAAGTGAAATATGACTTTTGCATATGACTGCAGCAGGAAGAAGATAATATAAACATCTAACACAAATTAGCCTATGCCTGTAAAAGTAAGGCCTGATCCAAAGCATGCTGAGAACAGAGGAAATTTTGAAATGGGTTTTTAAACTAAGCATGTAGAAAGTAAACAGACAGATGAGTGAAGATTATCCCCATATGGGGATGGAAGGAAAAGGGCTGAAAGAACCACCAAAAGGTAGATTACAGCTTTTAAAATATTTCTCCTTGTTTTTTCTCTTACTAATTGTAAAAGTTTGCTGTCTTTTAATACATGTAATAGCCTGACTATGTGATTACGCTTTTACAGACATCAAAGACATCTTTTTTGTCTTTTCTCCTTGGTTACCTTATAGGTATCCTGACTCTTCCTTGTGTCCAAATGCGCCTCATGGGAAAGAGATAATACATGATTTTTCTTAGAAATGCTCTTTTATAATCTTTTTCTTAAATAAGAATAACTGTGGACTGTGTAAAAATTCTTAGGTTTTGGTTGATCAGTCAAATAGTTTTCCTTTCCTCTCTCTTACTGCTATGGAAAGGAAAAAAAAGTACTTTTAGTTACTTTTAGTAATCTCACTGTTTCATTCCTAGTCTGGATTCCTTTTTAAGCATGTTACTGAAGAATATTTTGTATCAGCCTAAGTTACAATGCCTGCATTAGGTAGGTTTTATTTTCTGATGTAGTGATATGATGTTGCTGCTCCAGAATTCACACTAACTTGAATATGTAGCACCATGTTCATTCATATCTGTGGTATGAAGGATGTAGAAAAGAGAAATAACTAATTTAGAAATACTTTATGCTAGCAAATAAAATTTTCCCTACATTTCACCTCACATTTTATTCCACATTTCTTGGAAATATGCCGTCAGATTTACCGTATGAAAGTTGGGTAATATCTTTATGTTTCAGGCACTTGTGGCTGCAGTGTAAATTTTAAATGCATGACAGTGTGGGCATGCAGGAGACATTCCTACATGTAGGGGTTTCTTTTTTGACTAGCAGAAACATCCCTACTACTAAAACATAATCTAACTACTAAAACATAATCCCTAATACTAAAACATTATCTATAGATTTAATACAGAGCTTGAGTAGAGGTTGAATAATTGTCATTGTCAAATATATATATGTTTCCTAAAAAGAGAAACTGCTTTAGCCCTTTTCATCTCATTTAGTTTCAGCTATGCAGACTTAAGCATCGAGTCAAAGCTCATCCTTTCACCATGTTATTAATAAGAAAATACAGCTACCTGCAGAACACAGCTTATTCCATCCTTAAATAGGTTTCGAAGACAGGCACTCTTCTTTGGCAAGTCATCTTTTGCCATCTCTTTACACTGAATATGGAGGAAATGTCCCCGATTCACTTTACATTGCTGTTTATCTATGATAAACACAGTATCTCAGTTTTGGCTGAGGTAGAGTTAATTTTCTTCAGCGTAGCTGGTACAGGGATATGTTTTGGCCTTGTGCTGGAGACGGCGGTGATAACACAGGGATGGTTTTGTTATTCCTGAAAAGTGCCTGCACATTGTCAAGGCCTCTCACCCCACCCCACCAACGAGGAGGCCAGGGCTTCACAAGGAGCTGGGAGGGGTCACAACTGGGACAGCCGACTCCAGCTGACTACAGGGACACCCCAGACTATATGGTGTCTAGCTCAGCATATAAAGCTGGGGGAAGAAGGAAAGCAGGAATGTTCAGAGTGATGGTGTTTGGTCTTCTCAAGTCACTGCTGTGTGTAGTGGAGCCTAGCTTTCCTGGGGATGGCTGAACACCTGCCTGACCATGGGAACTGCTGATTGAATTCCTTGATTTGAATTGCTTGTGTGTGGCTTTTGCTTTATCTACTAAACTGTCTTTATCTCAGAGCGTGAGTTTTCTCACTTTTACCCTCCTGATTGTCTCCGTCATCCTGCTGGAGAGGAGTGAGCTGTGTGGGGCTGAGTTGTTGGCTGGGGGTTAAACTGGGATATTATTGCCCCCAGCTTGTAATATTTAAAAGACATGCAATAATTTTAAACTAATCAGCAGGATTTCTGGCTCTTAGTGTCCTGCAAAAGATTCTTCCTGAAGGCAAAGATGCAGATGAGTGTTGAAGTGCATATTTGACACTTCTTATATCTTTTGTTTCTAGTTGTGTTTACTAATAATGCAGACATAAATGAACCATACATTGATGGTCACCATTTTTGGAGCCAGGTCATATCCTTTTCCATCAAATCTAATATCCTGCCTTCTGCCAAGTGGCTGCAATGCCATCTGCCAGGAAGAGAGAAATAGGGTGGGTTTTTTTCTCTGCCTTCCAGGGTTATTCCTGTGAAGAAGGCATGTGACTCAAGTTGTAGGATGACTCAAGCTCTTATGGTCTTTCTGGAGTCATCCCACAATCAATTTAATGTGCCTGACCCAAAGACAAATGTCTCTTTTTGTCTGCAACATCACTAGCAATTTTCTAAACTTTGGCTTCTGTTCCATATGCCTTGCAAGAGATTCAGAGAACTGAGCACAGGCTGAAAGCAAAGAGCTCCTGAGATTTTATTCAATTTTCACTCTTTAGATGGGGTATGATTCTGGACATTCCCTTTTCCTCAGCATCTCTATTTATAAACAGGGGAGGCTAGAATTAGGTAATGCTTGCAAAGTGCTGTTTTAAATAGTAAAAATAATGAATTTACTCTTGATAGGTTACTTTATAGGTCAGTATATAATGTTATTTCTTATCTTGTTTTAGCTCCTAAGGACTGAATATTTGTTATTGTTTCAAAGAGATTGCTCTCCATTTCTGAGTGTCATACATGCCTCTGTGAATACACAAAGATTTTCTACAAAAGAGATCTCATTTGGATTGTTCTCAATCTTAGAGTAAACAAACAGTAGTGCTTTTCTAATTTTCCAGTAAAATACATTACTTGGTATTTGGTGATATATTACATTTTCATTGCATTAGATTGCTGGAAAAGAGGTACTTTATTTGCATGCTTTTATCTTGTGGGGGGAAGACAGAGAAAGGAAATGTAATTACACTGGGTACTTTAGTCTCCTAATTAGTTTCACTGGGTCTTAGATTTAACTCTTACATTCTGCTGAAGTTCATTTTTCTTCTCTTTCCTTTTATCTTGTTTTCTTTTCTTGTTTCTGGAGGCAGCCCCTGATGGCTGGCTCTGGCAGTGTGACTCTCACTTTTCCCACAGCACCAGAGCAAATACTGCTCCCAGCCTGTTACCTAGCATATTCTGAGTCTTGCTAGGGATAGGCAGACAGACTCTGCCTCTAAGCACCACCATTATGTGTATAATTTGCTTGAAGCCACAAACAAGGCTGGCCCAGGGTCACTGGAAGTGCACTGTGTGTTGCTGAGGTGACTGCATGCTCTCAGAATTCACAGACCATCATTTCATAAAATGTTGGCTAGCTCTGCTGCATAAAGGCTTCATGAAACAGTAGGAGAAAATACCTCACAAGGGCAGTAATCTTCAGCTTCTTTCCAGAATTCCTCTAAAATAATACTGCAGTTTCACTGTCATTACTTTTTTTTAACATTTCTTATAATGTCTTAAAGGCAGCAACTCTTTGAAATCCTGAATTACAGAGCAAATCCCTTTTACTAAACAAAAGTGTAAAAATGCAGGGGGAGTCACTGCTTTACTTTAGATACCTAACTTAACACTGACAGCGAGAGAATTCATTAAAGCTCATCTCTAGAGTCCTTCCTTTAGTCAGTGTAGAGAGAGTAGCTTCTTTGCAGGGAAAAATTTTAATTAGACCCCTTTTCCACATCACTCTGAAGAACATCTGTCTCTCCTCTCTGTCCACTGAGCCTCAGGAGGGAGCTGTTTTAGTTTGGTACCTAAAGTGAGGGTTAAGATTGCTCTCCAGAGTCTCTAGTGTGCAGGGCACATAAATTTAAAACATGAGAATGTGTAGAAAAGTCTTGATAGCCATACAGGATCAGGGAGGATAAGAGTGTTATAGCAGTAAATTCACCATTAAGGGTAACCAGTGGGGATATTGCAATTCATATTGACATTACCTACACTTAGAGAAAACATTTTGAAAAGGAAAACTACTGTCTCACTTTTTCCATGTTTGTTTACTTTTTAATTAAAATAAATGTTTCTGGCTGCCTTATTTATTAACAGCTCTAGAAACCTCCCTCTTTCTTCTCAGTCTGAACTTTCTGTAGTGGCTATCTTGAATAGAGACAAATTTGGGGGTTCAAAACAGTGAAACTTGTGTTGCTCATAAAAGGTGTCAGTCCAGACCAAATAAAACTTTTGACCTACTGGTTTTAAGCTTACCACTAGAGTGAATATACTCTGATCTTAAGGTATTTGAAAAGCAAAGCCAACATAGCTAGGTTAAGGAGTGAGACAAAAAATGGAGAAGAAAATTGGAAAATAGATTTTGATTTATAAATACAGTGATATGGAGAACTCCACATCATCTGAAGAAAATCCATCCAGAAATGTGAAGTTAGGACTTGAAAATGTCAAAATTTTTGGTTGCCTTCTGTCAGAAATTTGAATTCTTAATGGTATCTACCCATCAGATGATGAAGTTACGGATGAATATATATTGGCATATTTTTAATATTAGACATTTCATAAAGTTAACATGGTACAAGTTACAAAGATGGTTGTTTTATTATCTTCTACAGAGGTACAAAACCAGTCTATGTAGTTTACATAGCTTCATTTCAAAGGCTTTGTCATATTTCCTAGGCAACTTTTTCCCTCTTTAGGTACTGGAATAGTAGAACCATTTAAACTGGTGATACTTGGGGGAAACAGGATCTATTTTTAGTAGATAATTGTGTTCCAAAGAAGACTCTTCTCTTGCCAAGGAAAAAGAGAAATGCTCTTTCAGGGTGCTTCAGAGCATGTAAGAGCACTTAGTTTTCCAGTGCCAAAATTATTTCAATATGAAAACAAAAGTTTTTAGTTTCACAGATGCATTTGAGAATTCTGCTAGTTTAATGCACAGAATTGCACCCACCAAACCCTTTCTTACCTCAAGGAATAATGCAAACAAGAATCTTACGAAAAGTTATTTTTAAGGCATTAACTGTGTCTGCTAATAATTTTTTATTCTGAAGAATGAAGAAATATATACTCATCATCAGCATGTACAGAATACTCAAGAATAGTCATCATCTAAGAGATGGGAAAGGTAATCTGCTTTTGATTATGATCAAATATCACAACTTATGCCACCACACACCATGAATTGCAAAACATTTGAACCATTTGAAAGCAACAATCACAAATCTAAGGTGAATTTAGGAATTTGCCTCTTTCCACATATGTAACCATTCCAGGAAACCTACACAGCAGAGGATTTAGATTTGTCCGTCTTTTGCTTTGAGAGTTTGATGAACATGTTTCATCTTGAGAAAATACTACCACAGATGCTATGCATACTTATTTTGTAAGTCCAAACATACTTAATTTTAGGCAGCAGGGAAAGCAAGAGAATGTAAAACCATCATAGAATTCACAGTAGATATTCTCATATGGAGTTAAGCATATTCCTGTTATTCCTTATTTAGTAGATCTTCAGTTCCTAAATTCATCAATGTTTGTGCACCTAGGAGAAGCAGATGCATTCTGTATGCAGCAAAAAGGGTCCTGTCATTATTCTAATGCTGCAACGAGCAAACTTACAATACAATTTAAATATGTAAATATAAAAAAAAAAAAAACCAAGAGGAATAAAATTCTGTTGATATAAACTCTATTACTAGTTTTTTTGTCCCAGTCAAGATATAGGAATTTTCCAAGTAGTCTCTCTGTTCTCATTCTAAACATGGAAGAGTTATTCAGGGTGGATAATACACAGACAGTTTGGGCCTTATGAATATTTCAAACATTTGTATTTTCAATTATGTTCTTAATTACAAAACAAACTCAGCAACATTAATTTTGAAAGGACTGCATAATTCTTGGATTTATTTCTGTACAGCTATCTTAGTGAGACATCTGCTCAGATAAATATTTCTCAAAGCTTTCCCTTAAATCTAAGCTGGCAAGGTGGGCAGAGTATGAGCTTTGATATTAATTAAACCTATCTGCATTAGTTTACAGAAAGCTAATTTCTCTGCCTGTATACAGCCTGTATTTTCTGCTATGCTTTGCACTCCTTTAAATAAACTAACTGTGTTCCCAACACCCTCTATTTAATCTATTGTTCTCATAGAAAATGTATGTATTTAGAAAAATAAATCAGAAATACAGTGCTGAAGTCCCCATCATACTACAACAACCTGCACCTCCAGGCAATCACTCTTGCCATACATCCATAGTAATTTTATCTGCAGATTTCTATCCTCTAAGTATCAGACTCAAGGCTTAAAGTACTGATGGACATTTTTCAGAAAGCTTTGTTGCTGAGGAACTGTAGTTTCAAACTCACCTTGTGAGCGAGAGTTTCCTTGTAGAAAACAGATGCATGAATTTTTTTCAAATATCATTTAATAAGTATGCATGAAGAGCCCTGAATTTTCAAACACAGTAGCATGTTTTAAAAATACTATGTTTGTTTTAAATGAAGATCTGAGAATACACAATTAATGCAGAATAAGTGAAAGGGTACTTAAGTGGGAGAACTTACAAGGACATGGACGAAAAACCTAAATTCTGAGTGGTTTTTTCTTTCCTGAAAAATTGGAACAAGGTTTTGAATTCTCTCTCATACTTCCTTTTCTTCTTTTTTCTTTTTTTTTAAAAGCCCTTTATTTTTTTAATAGAAGTAATACTTTTGTTTACTGTTCCAGTAACTGGCCTGATTAATTTACTGCACTGGACCCTACTGACTTATACTGTTCCCTATTATCACCCAATTTTTAATGGTTTGGCCAATATTCCACTATAGCTGACAAAATATATATGGCAAAACAATTAAACTATTCTCTACGAATTTATGCATCTATTCAGTAACTCTTTAGCAAAAACATTCATAGTAAATATTTCATCTAAATGAAATAGAAAATACAGAGAAACTTTGGTTGGAAGGGCTTTGCAACCCAGGAAGAAAAGCCATGTGCTGTGTCTTGTCTGGAGAAACGTGTTTTGACAATATAAAATTTCTGAATGATCTGTCAAAAGGGTAAAGTATTTATTAAATAAAAATGAACAACAAATATTTCAGGAGCCCATGATCAGTTAAAAAATTTCAGACACGAAATGCAATTCAGACAAATAGTGTTATTTACGAAGACCTAATTATATATTAGAACTTTGTTAGGGATTTTCTATCTATCCTGTTTCCACTACTTCTATATAAATTAATCTTTGTCTTCCTTGATGATGCAAACATATGTCTGAAATCACTTGCCTCACTCCCTTCACACCCTGCCTCTTTTCTTTCTAAAGACACACTAGAATAGCAATGCTGCTCGAACAGCAAGGCACTTCCATTATGTGCTTACAAAGATAGTTTGCCTTACTTTTTTTTGTGACCAGAACCATTGAAATGCTCTGAGCAGATTCTGATTCTGAGTAGGACACCATGTAGTACTCTAATTTAAGGTGTATTAATTACTGAACAATATCTATATTAGCCAGGGGTAGTCGCAGTCGCTGTTTTAGCAGCTCCTTTCTTCACTTTTCTAAACCAAGAATCAGTGTTAAGAGATTATTTGTTATGGAAAACATCTTCAAAATGATTCACACTCTCTACTTATTCCTTCCAAGAATTTTCTGGTCAATTACTGTAACAGTCTCTGCTTGGACGATGAGTACTAACTACACGGTGTACATTTCACTGACAATTCTGTGCTAAGAATATGAAAGCTTGTTCNAATACCTCAACCTACTCTGCTCTCTAGAGTGATATAAAAGGGCAAACCTTGGTTAAAGGTATCAATCTGTGTGTGGTCCATATTCCACTCTTCATCATGACAGATGTTTCTTACTCATTACAGTTGTATGTTCTGAAATTATTTCACGACAATCTCAGACTCTGCATTCAGCCACCTGATTGAAGAACAGTCAGGAGAGACTTGGAAAACACTGTCCTTAGTGCTCACTGGATTGTCAACCCTAGCTATAAGGGGTTACTACCCCTAAGCTACCTTAAGGTACCCTTTCTCTAGCTTATGCCTGAGAATGCTTACAAGCCATTGTGACAGGAGTTGAAGATCCTTCAATAACCTCATGTCTTTGGTCTCTGTACTCAGACCACCTCTGCTGAGATATCTGCACATCACTGCAGCTAGCAACTTCTATTTTAAGAAAGGATTTAGCAGAAATCTGAACTATGTGTAAACTTTCCCTTAAAAAAAATCAATTCTTGGGAAGAAGGAAAATCATGCAAGAAAGTATAGAGTTTGGAAAATCAATAAAAAGTAATGTGAGGGGCAATGTATGGTGCCTTTGATCTCAGCAAAGGGAGATGGCCTGGGCATGGCACCACCACTGTGGCAGACACCTGCTTGGTTTCACTGAGGATATATCTCTGGCACCATTCCCAGTGAGGTGAAGCCCTCTTTGAGGTGCAGAATTCTCAGTCAGGAACACAATTGTATATCCCATGAAGG
>VZTN01015396.1:1497-15304 GCA_013400515.1 Erpornis zantholeuca | reverse complement strand
TTTGTAAACAGCTTATATGGTAGAATCTTACTATGATTGCTTATCTTTTCAAGCAACTTCATTCCAAATCATAGAATTTGATTTTTTTCTCTGTGGAAGCAAAGGACTATTTCCCTCTGCATAGGAAGTCCTTAATCTAGCACAGAAAGTGCCTGTGAACACACCATACAGCAAAGTAAAACAGCTTCTCTCCTGTGTACAGCACAGATTCTTTGCCTGTGTTCACTAATAGCAATATCTTCCTGTATTGAGCTAAAGAACTCAGAGACTTTATGTCGAAGAATCTGTATAGAAATATAACAGGAAGAAAAAAACACACAGACAAGGAACAAATCCTCATATTCCCATCAGTACATGAAACCTAATCCAAGAGAACTGTTAGTTATAATCCTCGCCATTGCTTTGATCTGACTCCCTGCATGACCCCATGAGCCAGTGCTGAGAATGTGGCTGGAATGAATAGCTGGTGTCTGCAAGAGAGGGCAGGTGGTAGTAAAGGACTTCTCTTCTTGGGAACAGCCCATATTGATGCTAGACATTAACTACTGGGTAACCACAAGCCTATATATAAAATGGACACAACTAGCCCATAAAATCCTTTTGGAGCTGACCTGATCACTCCTGTGTACAACACAGATTCTTTGCCTGTGTTCACTAAAAACATTTCACCCTACAGGATAACTGGAAGAAGAAGGAGAACAAAAGTTTAATGCTATGAGTCATTTAGAGGAAAAAAAATTGTAGTACTTTATAGTGATATTAAAACGGCAAGTGAAAATGACAAGGAATTCTAACTGTGGCTAATGTTTTTCAAAACTTTTTCTGGTGCTCTGACAAAAGACACTGTAATACTAGGTTATCGTGCAATATTGAAACTTCTGAAAATAGTAGTAGAAGCTGTAATTGGAGAGTTCTTTGATTTACTAAAGGAGTAAAAGGGAAAGATACTTGTGAGGATCTCTTTGCTATTAAATCGACTTTTTATTTTTTCTTTAAAATACCCTTTCCTGACAAGCACAACAGAAAGATGCCTCCATTGCTTTGGGCAACCCTCTGAATAAACAAGGTCTAGGCTGACCACTTTGTGAAATATGAAAAAAAGAATCCTTAAGAAAATATGAAAAAGAATATGACTTGTTTTTGTTCTCTTTTCTGTTCCTTATCTCAGAAACTAGATGCTCTATTTTTTACAGCAAAATTTCACCAGAGAACATCAAACGCAGAGACACAAACTAAGATATTTTAAAGGTGAAGTTTTTGATATGGCAGAACTAATTTGATAAGATCTTTTTCTTAAATTCCACGGACATTTAAACACTGACTCCACAAGCACATGAACACTTAATTTTCATAGCAAATACTGTAACTGTCCTTAGTGAAATATGGCTGCCTATAAAGTTAGTCACATATGCAACCACCTAAGGGGGGCATTTTAGGGGAATTCATTAGCAATATCTACATTGGCAAATAAGATCACTTGGTTAGGTCCACACAGGGCAGTGGAACCCAGCTGAGAGACCCTCAGGTCAGCACCCAAGGATTCAGCTATACCCATCTGCTTGTCTCTGGACTGTTTTGTGCTCCCAGGGGGCCTGGCCTTAATGAAGACAACTCAGCATGCTGCTGCAGTGCAGATATTTCTCAAATATTACCCAGCAGACAACATAGAATGTTCAAGCCTATGGCTGTGTTACTGATAATAATGTAGAGACCATGACTAGCACACAATAATCTATAGGTGGCTGAGCTATTCTGTCATTCATAGCTGCACACGTTTTTGCACACCTTATATAGAAAGAAACTGATAACATTATGTTGAGATTATATTAGAATAGAATAGAAATTCCTACTAAAATTAATTTGAGAAGACTGTTTTGTTCTGAGTCAGTGTTACTGAAGTGCTAAATTTGCCCTTTAAAAATATTTAACCACCCTTGGTTTAACTGAAAATTAGAAAGAATAACAAAAATTTCTCAGTGTGTAAGTTATGTTCACTTTAACTCTTTTTTATCTTGACAAATTATTTGGTTTAAATTTAATTTACAATGACTGAAAAAAACCTCTTTGAAATCAGTAACTGTTGTGTGCTTCATTTTTAGACATGCATTTACCCTTCTTATCAAAACACTTCTGTCAGTGATGACTATACCCTGCCCTACTTATTTGCCACATAAGCCTTACGTATATAAATTCAGTTTTGTTACTTGAGAAGTAAAAAAGCTGAAAATAATATAAGGAAATATATGGTGAAAAAAATCCTCTAATGTGAAGATGATAAATCCAATACACTGGTATTTCCATAATTAAAAGCACACAATAAGACATCCTGATCCTGTGAGATCAACCAAAGCTTGAGTATGTGAGTTTTGCAAACCTATTCTGGAACTTCTTTTCACTCAGCACCAGATGCATTAAAATACATACTGAAGCTTCACTTATCTGTCCCAGAACTACAAAGTATTCAAACAAATATTCTTCTGTATTTTCTTGTAAATTATTAACTGTATTTTTGTTAGTACCAATAAAAAAACAACTGGCCACAACAGTGATCAACTGGAAGAAGAATTTTACTTCAGCGACATACAAAACCATATGCTGTGTAAAAGTACTATTAGAAATACCCTGTCTGGTAAGAAAAAAATAAAATGCACACCAACAATAAGGTGATGTGCAATGAAAAGCAGGGGCTCTCTTGCTTTAAAGACATAGTGTGGATTGACTCCTGAAAGCCCAAGTTAATATTTACTAACTCTAAGCACATTCAATAGCTTCAGATTTCTTTTCTTTTAGTGGGGCCACTGCTCCTGTTGTTTGAAGACAGACCAAAGCTGTGAATAATGCCTAAGAGCAAAACTAAACCAGAAGTAAATGACTTTTTTAATGTGAGACCTTCAACCTCAATTCCAGCTCCCCAGAGGCCGTCTTTGACTCCTTATCACATAATGCTCTCACAGGTGTCAACTGGGGATAAAGATTCTTCAACAAAGAAACTTATGAAGAAACTCCTGCAGAGAAAGGTGAGCTTACAAGTCTCTCTTGACATTGGTGAAGGGAACTTAGGGCAGTGTCATTTAGAACAGCCAATCTAAATAAATGTGCTGTAGGAGGTAGTGACTGCAGTGACTGCAGCTAGCAAGGGTAAACTACATAGCTGTTAAACCAGTCAGTGAAGGCTACTGCTCAGCTAAAATAGTGCTAAAATTTTTGGGTGTTATGCAATGTTTGCTGGGCTGTTTGAAATGCATTTGTTAGTGTTTTGTGTTACTGGGCCCTTCTGAAGACTTCTTGTGACCCAGCTAGAAAAAAATATTAGAAAAGACCCATTTACATGGAGAAACTGCTCTTCCTCTCTGCACCATAAAGGAGTCTGGGGACCAAGGAAAAAAGTCAGACTTTTTACAGTCTTAGTAACTGATGCAAGAGCTGCAAGTGTTAGGGTTGCCAGGAGTTAAGAAGGAATGTCCCAGGCAAGGAATGAAATTAACCTCTTCCCTGATAGAGGCTGAAATTTTATTTACATTTGATTCCTTTTCTGAAGAAAGATTTCCACTATTTTAATGTGTATTTTGGTTGAATTGAAACTTGTTTGACATCCATTGTGATATTGCATAGTGATCTAAAGGCTTTGCATGAGTTTACAATATATAGAGCTATTTTTCAAGTAAAAAGTTTATATTTAATACAGCACTACTTTCCCCCATCCCCATACCTTCTCAAAAGTTAGAACTTTCATAGCTAAGTTTGAAAGTTTTGAACTCATATTCATTGATACAGCATATATTTTATTCACTCTTGGTTTACATCTTCATATCTGTGCTGTAGATTGTGTATTTCAGCATTCCTATGTTCAAGAGGTCTTCTCATCTGTGGCTTTTGAAAAGCATTCCCTCTCTATTTTCACTCTGACTGATAACATTAGGTGGTTTTGCTCTCTCACCATGAAATAGCCAACAAGGCATTTGAGATGGGTTTATTTAATGACTACTATACAAAATACAGAAAATAAAAATAAAAGAAAATGCTAGGTATATGACGTCCTAATGGAGCAGTGATTAGATATTTGCCTGTTCACCTCCAGTAATGGAAGATAACTGAAAGGACACAGCTTTCACAACTTATCAAGATTTATAGTAGATCTCAGCATAAAATGAATATGTCCATGCACACCATTCTTTTATCAAAGCCAAAACTCAGTACAAATAAAATGCATACCATAAAACTATAAGTGCAATTGTTTAACAAAATTTTTGTATTCTAAAAGTGTGTGTGAGTCTTACATAAATTAGCTTTTCCATTGGAAGCTGTCTTTCTGCTGCTAATTTAAATGCAATATTAGTATTTACAGTCTCTGGACGTTAGTTACTAGAATATAACAGGAAACTCTTATCTAAACCAATGTTAATAATTATGTCTATTATCATTTGCTCCATTAAATACTTCACATTTCATTATTTACTACTTTCATTACATTCACCTAGACTATTGTCATAAGAGAAGGATATCAGGAGAAGTATGCAATATTTATCCCAGAGCCTTACCTAGTAGCTGAACCTGAAAAGTGATTGTGTGCAAATTAAGGCTGACTCTTATTAGTTGTAAACCAAGCCTGCTTTTCATATCTGCTTTTTCTCAATAAAAAAGTAAAAGTCTTATGTCCACTAACAGGGCCTGTTAATATACACTAAAAACCCTTAACGAAAAAAATATACTGCTTTAAACTGCAAAGGTAACATCTCTCTTTTTCATCTTCTTGTAGTGCAAAATACCTATTGAAAGATCATAATTCAAGTGGTTTGACATTAAGCCTGTCAAGAAAGTAAAATATTAAGCTATATTTTCCCATTTAAAACCCCCCAAAACTTGGAATATTTGATTCGTTCCTCATAAATCAAAGATCACAGATATACTTCTGTAGAGAGGCCTTTTCTATTTGTAACAAATTGAACAGATTTTTCTTAGTTCAGGAACTCTTACATAGCCCAAGACAACATTAAATATAGCATAGCATATAGAAAGTTATTATGCATTTGTCATCATATTTATTGATTTGATATAATGATATTATATTTGAAATAAGATCAATACAAAAGATCCTTGTTATCTTTGCTAGGTCTTTGATATTATTATTTTATAACTACTTCTCTTCCCTTATATATCCTCTAGAAGTAAAGTCCACAAAGACTTTAGCTCATCTGGGTATGTATAAAAGTCTAAGTCCACATTGAACTGTACAAGACAAAATGGTTCATAGAATAAAATATCTGTCTCACAACTACAAAATAAATTCAAGTTATATCTTAGTCTTCAGGAAATAGTAGATTTGACACAATATTAATTTTAGAGATAAATTAGATTGCTAACACAAATAAAAAACATTGTCAGAAATTACTACTGCCTTTTAAATTGGGCTCATATTTAAAGTCATGATGTCAGGAAAAATGCAGAAGGCAGAGGAAACATTGCTGTAAGAACAGTCATCAAAAAAAGTTACTCCCATATGTCATGACAAAGCTAGCAGCTGTGTTGATGAAATCACAATTCCTTTTGGTGACATCCATATGGAATGCAGAGCTTTGACATTACCCTTCAGTAAAAGCTGTGCTCTGATTTTTTTGCATTAGGCAATTGTCAATTCTATTTGATATTTTATTCCAAAATAAAAATGCTGTAGAGCATATATTCACAAGAATTTAATTTACATTTGGTGTGAAATATGTTGTGGTGGGCTTGTTCCTGATGTAAAGAAAATTGTCTGAGTCATGAAAATCACAAGACATTCAAGTTGGAAAGGACATGAGCAGGTTTCTCATCCTCCCCCCTGCTCAACGCAGGATCAGCTATGAGATCAGATTAGGCTGCTCAGATCTTTGTTCAGTTAGGTCTCAAAAACCTCCAAGAATGGAGACTCCAAAGCACCAGTGGACAATCTGCTCCAGTGCTTGCCTGCCCCAATGATGGCTTCATATAGAAGTTTTCATCAGAAATTAACTGTCTCATATTTTCACAAACTGACTTGAATTTTCTACTGATTAACTATAAGGAATTTTCTATCTTTTACTGCTATTGTACTTTCTTTCAGGGTTTGTTTTTTGAGCGCAAAGTCATGACAGCTTTAGGTGTATATTGAGAAAATAGTTCTGCATCCTTTATACTTCTCATAAATCTCATGATTTCTTAATCCTTTAAAGAACTACATTTAGTGATTCTGTAAGTCTGGAAATGGCTTTTTTGCATTACAAGACAAGAAATTTGGAGTTATGAAAGTACACACAGGACAGGGAATTTCACTGAATCTAAACCACACAAGTTTTCAGAACTCAGTAGCCCAGCCATTGTCACTGACAGACAGGAACAGCATATCCTTTTCCCACAATGTGAGTGAGGAAATGCCCTTGCTGGCTGGCCGGCCATGGAGATAACACAGACATTATGATATAGTCAATTCTTATAATCAAGTTGTATAAATAAAATTATATGCAAGTCATACTAGACAGCCATAATAATTATTTCTGACTTAATTGAGCTATAGATCATTACATGATATACCTAGAACAAACAACAAGTTGAAAAGCCAGAGATGTTGTTTCTTCCCTCTGAGTGCCTACTGAATTTTGAAATACTAAGGAAAGTCAAGACAAAAAAGAACTGAGATAATCAGGGAGGACTAAGGAAAAGTTCCAGATCAGTTTAATACAGGGTTAAAATATGGGACATAATATGTATCAAAACAGAATCAAATAGAGAAGAAATAATTGCACATACAATATTTCACTGAAAATGTCTTATTTGTGCCTATCTCTATTAGCTACTTCTTGCTGCTATTTGTCTGAAAACAAGGTGAATAAAGACCCTTTATATTTAAGGTGAAAAGCTTGTTTGATATCATGAAATTGTATAGGCAACAAATAGGTATTAAAGAATAGGAAATAAAATGCAACAGGCTGTACCTATTTTGTGGTCTATCATATTTCCTTACTTGTTCCACCTGACACTACAAAAGTGAAATTACTAGAATTTCCACTTTAAATTAAATTAAGCTAATGGAAGATAACTGCAAGAGTGTGCCAGTAGCTCCACATAGTAGTAGTCTGGATATAAGGAAAAAAATCTTAACAGAAAGACTGATTGGGCATTGGAATGGGCTGCCCTGGGAGATGGTGGAGCCACCATCCCTGCAGGTGTTTAAAAGAAGACTGGATATGACACTCAGTGCCATGGTCTAGTTGGCAAGGCGACATTCATAGGTTGGACTCCATGATCTCAAAGATCTTTTCCAACCTAGTTGATTCTGTGATTCTGTAACATGAATGTACAAACAGCAGTAGCAACAGGATTTTAAAACATAGATCATACTTCAAACTTTCTATATTGTGATACATATAATTGACCTTAACAACAAATGAACTTGTCAGGGCTCTACATGCATAGGCAGGGTTACCTGTGAGGAGTCTCAGTGCTGGCAGGGGCTGCTGCACAGACTTCAGGACACTTCTGGCTGTGGCTGCTGGTAGACCCTGTTACCAACTATCCTATATGGGACTGTGACCACTGGTAAGGATCACCAGCCTGTGCCGGGGTCACCTTTGCTCCTGGCTTGTTCCCATCCATGGAGCTGTGCTTCTCTTGCTTCTCCCTGCCAAAAGTGCAGGTCCAAAATGAGCACGTACTGCCAGGAGGACTGATGTCCTTCCAGGTCACAGAAGGGCAGGGTGAAGAAGCCCCCTGCTAGCCGATTACCCAGAGTGAGTTTTCCACCTCTCATCCTAAACAACTCTAATAAGATGACTTTTAAAAACAAATAATTTTCTTCACAGACAGCTCAAATAAAAGGTTCTTCTTCTAAGTATCTTCTAAGAACCCTTGTTTTTTTTTTTTAATGGAACTTACAAGGGTGAGGCCTTTGGTCAGTAAAAGCAATATTTGGTCGTACAAAAACTTAAAAGAACCAACAGCAAAAAGCTAGAAGGTATCCAACACCTGGATGATGGAGTGTTTGTCATTCCTCAGCTCCACCCAGCTTGACTTAAACACCTAACAAGGTTTGAATTCCCTGATAATAGATCATTCAACAGCTTGACTACATGGCTCTTTCGTAAGATCTGCCACTGTTGCTCTTTCAGTGTCACATAACAGTGGGAAGTTTGGTGCAGAGAGGTCACAAGATGTTTTGTCACACATCTCGGCTGGCTTTGGGGAGACGCCATGGAGAGCCAGCCTATGCAACATTCCCTTCATCGCTGGCATTGCTGGAGCAGCACCATGTGAGATCAGTCAATGTTTAAAGGACTATAAATATGGCAAGAATTCAGAGAGTAGGCAGGCTTTTGAGGCTGCTTCAGGATTCGGATGAACATTTAAATGTTACTGAAAAGGCTTTCAAATTAAAGCAACAGCTGCTTTTTCATTGGAGAATCAAGGAATAGCAGATAAAATTAATTTTATCTTTCATTTCAGAGTTCCTACTGATCAAATGGCAAAACCACTACTGTTAAACCATAGACATGTAAATAGAAATTTTCTGCATTTATGTTCTGTGTTGCTGCTTTGTCGGTAACACCTGCCTCTTTTTAGCCCTTAGCGTATCTGTCAGTACTACATGGCACAAACGCTGTGAAGACATCTGAACTCTGCAAGTTATCATGGCATTTTGCCTAAGGCTTTGTCTCCCTTTCCTGCAGGGTTTGCTTCCTGGAGCCAGCTTACTTGGCTCTAGTGGACCCAGTACCTGAACTAGGTTGCTCAGAGAGCTTTCACACTGCTTTGTGTAACAAATATTCTTAACTGTCTGTCAGCTACTGGAAAGCAAGATGCTTGCCAAGTGTTTTAATATACACTTAAAAATCAAATTATTGCTAAATGAAAATGTAATTTCTTACTAATTTCTTTTTACACATGATAAACACAACTGGAGGTTTTTAATTTTACACCATTTTATTTCCTCTTTTTCAGTATGGTGCAAATTATGCTACTGAATAGATTAGATTCAGGGTACTGAATGGGTTCTCTGATGACTGTATTTTAGAAGCCTTTCAACTATGTTTCATACAGTAAAGAAAACAATACACATTGAGTGTTAAATCATGATATAAAAGCACCCATAAAACTGACTGCCGAGTTTTTTAAATGGCACTTAAATCCTGATTTATCTCCCTGAATGCATCACTTCTGAGAATCAGAGTGAGATAGGTGTCTGGATACAACCGTAGTTCTTTAACTAAACAAATTTGCAGCTTCACTTGCTCAGTGAAGTCCCAGTTTCAATGTTGAAATATCACCTGATAGTCACAAAAAATTTGAAAAATGCTATTGCTCCTGTTGGATAACAGGACTTGCCTAAGGAGATATCTATGCAAATATAAGCATTAATAAATATTCTCTCATAACAGCTGAAAATAACACTTCACTCATGCTTAGATGAAGCTGAGAGTATATTTGTAAGCCTAAAAAAAAGATGTAATAATTGTCCCAAACTAAGTACTAAAATGGCTGTGAATTCAGAGATGAGATCATACTCAGAGAAGCCTCAAGATTTTGAGGTAGCCATGGTCTATTTCTCTTCTCTAAACCCTAATGACCATTTCTGTATTTGGATTTGTATGTTGTCTAAACCAGTTAGTTTCATGTGGTCAAAACCTGTTTTATTGAAATAATGTACTTATGCCTTTAAAAGCTCTGCCCATGTCTGCATGCTTAATGCTACTTAATTTTTGAAGACTTTTTTTCATCTGTTTATTATGTATATTGGAAAATTATTTGGCTTACCATGAAGACTTCCTGCACAGTATGAGCTAAGGAGTGGCATTAAGTTATTATTTAAGATAATGGAGATAATCACTGAGGGGACAAAAAAAAAACAAGGCCTAGACAAATTTCAAGAAAACAAAAAGAAAGGGAAAAAAAAGGATGAGTTTTAAGCAAAAAGATGGACATACATTTATATTTAATGCATTCATATCGGAAAGACATAGTTATGCTTAAAAATTTGTAACAAAATTCCATTTTGTTTCCTTTGTTTTTTTTTTCCTTTGAGAAATCTACCCTGGTGATTGTAACTTGCTGCTGAGTCTTGGTCTTATCAGTGGATCTTGAACTGTATACATGGAGTGCATGCCTTTGGTACCAGACATGGAGTTCCATTGCTGCAAACATGCACGAGTACACAACCATTTGGTGCATGAGCACCGTTTAGCTTGTGATCTTGCCATCTGTAGTTCAAAGTTAATGCTGGTTTTTTTTGAAGTTCATAATGTGTGATGGAGCTGAGCATCAATTGGCTGCTATGATGTCCTGACAATAGGTATGAGCTTCATACTAGAAATGATTGAAAGCTGTGTTGCTTTCCTCAGGTACTCACTATCTTCAAATCTCTCCAGTCTGAAGCTCAGAAACCAGACCTGACAGAAAGTTATAAGAAGCCTTCTTGCATTCTCTACCTGCCCCTTTTTGAGCTCTGCTCTTTTTTTTCCTGTCTTCATCCATGGTACTCTCCTGTATCTATCCATCTTTGCTAGACAGCTGATTTGACCTTGCTTTTGCTCACTTTTACATGAATAATAAAAGCACACATGGAGCTCAGGACACTTTGTGGGTGATAATGTTTTTAGCCCTTTTAGTTAGAAAAGAGTTAATAGGTCTATTAAAATAACAAAACAAATTTTATTATGCTAAAAACAGATAATTCCTAAATGCGAGAAATTTCCAAAAAGAGACCATTTTAACCACAAAATATACTTTCTTTATACAGAGTAGGCTACAAAACTCCGGCTGTGGGCTGGGCCAATTGATTTAAGCTGAGATCAGATATACTCTTTAAAGGTTTTCTTCTCCAGTGTATCTAAGAGGAACTGCTTGAAAGGATGAACTGAACTCTCACCTGTTTTGAATTATTTTGACTGAAATCTCTCTCTTGGTTTACATAAAGCAAGTATAGCACTTTATTCCCAGCTGCAGTAGCACAGCATTAGTTACCCATTCTTTTGATGTAATTTTGTCAAAGTGCTTAAGTTGCAAAAGTCATCTGATGTTCTAAAGAGCAATGTTGAAAGACAGGTGAATTTAAAAAACCCAACACAACCCAAAACAAACTAAAAATAATCACATCTATCGTTCTGTTCTCCTTCATTCAAATGAACACAAAACCATAAAGACCTACTGCCGAGGCTACTGGCAAATATCTAGATAATCAGTTGTCAAGAAGAGCTCTGCCACACATTCACTTTTCTGACAACTGCAAAGCAAAATTGCTTAGCCCACAATCTAAAAAAAAATTGACAAGAGCTTTTGTACTTCAGTACAAAAGAAAGCAACACATTCCAGTGCTGTACTGAATAGCAACCTGACCATAATCCTACTAATGGAGTCAGCGAACATGAGGATTGCTGACAGAGAACAATAGAAAGAATTTTTTTTCCAAGGCATTAATAAAGTCAGAATTTAGTCTTCAACCCTACAATAAAATGCTTTCAAGATTATGAGTATTCTTAAGCATAAGTAGAGTTTTCACTGATAACCAAACACTGCATGCATTATTTCAGTGTACTTCTACTTTAAAACACTAGTATACAGTGATGCACAGAGCCACAGATGTATAGTGGCCATTAAGCAAAATACCAGGAAAGGAAAACATGAACACTGCATTGTATATCACCTATCTGATCTTTGCCAAGGGAGTCTGAATGATTCTTTCATAGGTAAGCCTTTGACTGCCTTGAATTCCTAATGATGTATATCATGTCTTGGATTTTTGTACACATTTTTGAGCTAGAGGGTAGTGGGTAGTCTAGCAGAAGCAGAAAATTGAGACTCTGGGAGCTAAGAGAGTTTGAGATCCTCTCCACAACAGCTAATCCTGTGACACCTGTGGGCTTTATAAAGCCACAGATGTCTGCACCTATACAAAGCTTGACAAAGTGTTTCAACAAAATGGACACTAAGAACTTAGAGATACTCTGTTTCCATGAATTTTGGGAGAACTTTTTCATCTGTAAAAAAATAAATAATGGTGGACAAAAAACATATGGCCTAAATGCAAGGCATGAAAGAATATAGTGCAATGTTTATGAAACAGATAAGGCTAGTAGAAGCAATGTATAAGAAACTAGTTTAAAGACAGAAATTTTGTTAGTAAATCACAAGGAAGCTGTAATAAATAAGGAATATGGTTTTTAGTGTCCGGCAAACCAGAAAGACAAACACAGCATATCTCATAGTCCCACATTTTAAACTATGCATGCTATGATTATAGTAATAAACAACAGATACTCTGTCTGTACACAGGAAAACAAAGAACAGTTCTTTTTTAGGAACTATCTGTAGGAAGAACATACAATTTAGTCAACAAGCGAGCTGGAATAACCTCTTGTATTCTTTCCAATGACTATAGTTTAGTATTTAGCAGAAGGAATGTTCTTGTTCTTTCCTTGGGCTTTTTCTATTCTGTCTATCCTCCTCCTCTTTCTGGCAAAGCATGGATTTTTTTTTCTGTTCTTGCACCTGGTCTGACAAACAGTACCCCCACTATTTTAACATATTCTAATGCACAGCACTTTTTTTCAGACAGCTGCAAGTGCTGTGCTCTCTGACCAAAAAGGCAAGTATCTGACCTCCCACTAATGCATATAGGCCATCAGACAGCATATAACACTCCAAGCAACAACTTGTAACATCCATGATTCAAAACTGTACAAAAATTGTAATCCTGGAATCTTGTCCTGAAATTCCCCTATCAACTCATGACTTTATAATAAGTATGGGGTAGCTACTGAATTAATTTGTGAACCTGTGTTATGTATTCTTTACTTCAGAAAACCTGAAACTTTTAGTTGAAGAAAGAGATGAAGTTCAGCCAAAGTGTGTTAAATCCTAGATGGCTTTTGAAGATGAACAAATGTTAGTTTGGCAACAACAGGAGAGATATCCTTAGAATAAGTTTCATTGTAACAAATAGTTTTCCTGTTCTACAAAGCATGTATGCTGTCAAAGAAGAAAAACATGGGATAAACATTTTTGTGTTTTGAGCCTGAATGTCTCTGTGTACCTTGACAACTTCTATTCATCTTACAGACAGGTTCAGTGAGGAAAGCAATTGTTTAGAATGGAAAAGGTAGAAACAAGTAAAATTTCCAAATTAATATGTGATCCAAAGAGAATGTTGTCCAAAGTTTGGTTTTAACTGAATGCAGTTTTTTTGGCATTTGACATTTCCTGGGATTTTTAACATACCACAGAAAAATTATCATTTTAGAGATTTTACTTCTTTGTGGAATTCCTTTCAAAGCTGTTTTTTCACAGCTACTCTGTTAATCTTGGCAATTCTGATTTTTAAGCATTGAAAGGCAAGGTAAACTTTTAATAAGCAATCTGTAATGGAACTTGGAAACTTCAGAAATTTAGATGAAAATATAGGAGTTTTTATTGAAAGCAAGCAGATCATAAGATAAAAAATATGTTTCTTTGATAATGTGTTTTACACCTCAATTGTTACTGTGTAAATGCAAGTATAAGACAATTTTAATCCAATGTGAAGGAAATGAAAATTTGTTCATGAATTAAACGTGAATTCTTTTGAAAAGTATTTTCCTATGAAACCTGATAGAATCTGAAGAGAAGTAAGTNAAGTATATTTGTTCTAGATGACAAAACTTCTAAAAAAAGGGCACATCTACCTAAAATACCAGGTTGGATCTGATATATGTTTAAATTGTCAGTTCCTTCATATCCTTCAGAACTTAAACTACATAATGAAACCAGCAGGCTTTTTGGACCTCAAACTCCCTCAATTACTCCAGTTACTTTTGGGAAGTGTAAC